>RXPK01001828.1:0-145756 GCA_004143645.1 Protaetia brevitarsis
TCGAAAAGTCATCTGTCCTTATTTATCATCCAATAAGCCCTGGCTTCATTTTACGACTAACCCCTTTCCTAAACGATTACCTCACATGTGGCGGAAAAGATCGTTGCGGTCCAACACGCATTTATGAATATTTGCCCTTAATATTTGGCGTTACTAAGTAACGAACGTGGCCCCGAATTTAGCATAACATACATTATGCATAAGCCTCTTTTAAAAATAATTCAATTTTGTTTCGCTCTTTTATCTTTTACGGGCGGGCACGCCGTATTCAAAATTCTCATTTCCTTCCTTTATCACTTTGGGCTCGGTACATTTGACGTGGGGTTTGTGTAAGAGGAATATGTTACAATGCCACATTCACGTGAACTGCAGGGGTTATGGCGGACGTGGAAACCCATTTAGAGATTAGGTTACGTTTCCTTCGACGTAATTGTGTTTATGTATTCAGTATTGTTAGTCGAATATTATATTACTACAATAGAAATTGGCAGAATTAATCTAAAGGTAAAGTATTTGAGTAAGAAACAATAATATTTATTAGTTAGTTAAATATAGGAATGATTTATCATTACAAAAGTAGAAAAGGCATTTCTCAATTTGGCAAAAAGTTGCCGTAACTTTAGCAAAGAGTTAAAAAAAGCAGATATATGATCTTATTGGTAAATTGTTTCATAGGTTAGGTAAATTACTAGTAGATATCAGTCAGATCAAATGAAAATACTAAGCTTAAAAGGTTGTATATATCTCTGAAATAATCACAGAAGTTATTACATTTAGATAGATAGATAGGTCCAAAAACAATTTACAAATCAAAAAAAAAGTGACATTAACATATACCTATTACATATTGATTCAAAAAAGGTAGTATTCTTATCAGAAAAAAAAATTAACTAAAAAGCTTATATAATTACTAAAAGTTAAATATTAAGTCACAATACAACCTAACTTTATAACTTTATTTCTAAACTATAGGGTGATTCAAAAGCACCTTACCACCTTCTAGAAGGCACTAAAGAATCATTATTTGACGACAAAAATGCAATCGAAATTTCTTTAGAACTTTGAATTTTAAAAAAAATTGTGTTTAAAAATGAAACAATCCGACAACATTCTGTAATAATAGGTCGTAGCTTAGCAACCAAGCGCTCTTTTATCTTTTATGCCATAGCATGAAATGCAAATGGAAAAGTACACGAACTTTCTCCATTTAACTGACTCTATATCTCTAGAAATTAAAAAGGTAGCTATTGTAGAATGTTCCCGTGAACACACTGTATATACTGAAGATAAGGTAAGTATATTTTGTTCCTTAAAACGATCCGTCGCTACTCCCCAAAATAGTATGCCATATGCCAGTGAGGAATGGAAGTGTGAAAAATATGCCGCGTTGGCAGCCTCATGGGTAGCAACATGCTTAATTCGCCCGATGGCATACAGAGCTCCAGCAAGCCTGCCCGACAATTGATCGATATGGCGTTTCCACCTTGTATTGGCGTCCAAAGTAATTCCCAGAAATTTGACCTACGAAGCTACACTATTTAACGTATTAAAATTCAAGGTGTGTGTTTTAGTTAGGTTTATTTTTAATTTATTTGCAGAGAACCAGTTGTTCGCGCTGGCAGTAGCTTTTTCTGAACTCTTATGTAGATCTTTTGTGTCGGCTGTTCGTACCAACAGCGAGGTGTCATCCGCATACAGACATATTTCTGCTTCGCTTATGTTTGTCGGAAGATCGTTGACATATTAAAAGAGTAGCGGTCCGAGAATGGACCCTTGTGGAACACCATAGTCAATATATTCTGCCTAGGATTGCACTTCCTTCCGGTTCGTAAACTGTACTCTATTACCGAGATAGGATTTCAATAAATTATATGAATCTCCTCTTATCCCGTAGTAGTCCAGTTTATCCAGCAAGATGTCGTGACATACTGAATCAAAGGCTTTGGACAAATCCAATATAGATATTTCAGCCTGCATACCATTGTCAAAAACCTCGTAAATGCATCGTACCATTTGTGATATTCCGCTAATAGTAGATCGCCCCTTTCGAAACCCATGTTGTGCGGATGAAATTTTTTTCAAAATATCTAATGAGCCTCGTTGTTATGGCTTTGCCTCAAGATTTTTGATATCGCGGGTAGAATGCTTATGGAACGGTAGTAATTCACGCTAAGGTAAAACTATACATCAGTGAACAATAAAACTGTACCCAAAAATTTAATGAAATTTCAAATCATAAAACTAACACTGACGTTGTTAATTTACAAAAAAAAAATCGAAATCTTGTTCATCCATTCTTAAATAGTTTTTTAATCTTCAACGAACACTTAAATGAACGTTTAGTAACATTAACAACTGAGTATATATGAATCAGGTATTTCAGAATATAAGGACAACATGATTATACTTAAATTTGGTCAGCTCCATAGGACTTACTAGAAATAAAATTAATAATTTTGCGAATGGTATCGTCGTCTATTAGTTTGAAAAAGAACGGGGAGAGTACTAGAATTAAAATAAAGCTATTGTGTCCTTATTCTGATCAGAACTGTTAGGAATAGAGTTGATGAAAAATAGTTTATTTTGTCTATATCGCTGAAATCTTGGAGAATAAAATGGCTTTTATTTTTAGAAGAAATATTTAAAGTTTTAATTGCTTCCACAAAAAATCAGAATTCTTTGAATTAAGTTTAAACTTAGCTCATTAATGACTAAAGAATCTGAAACAAACTATTAACAGAATACTTTTTTTTATTTGTGTTTTTTAACTAATTTTACGACGAACTAGCCAAAGAGGGCTTAAGAGACACTTCATGGGTCCAGAGTCCTTATGTGGAATTACTAAGGATTCCGCAAGAAGGGAGATCTGGACTTGGCTAGATAAAGAGAGTACAAAGAAATGGAGGTCGACTGAAAGTCAACTCTATACCAAAGCGCTGATAGGGGTTGGGGAAGTTTCTCTGATAACCTACTCAGATGCAGTAAGAAAGAAGTTAAAACCATTACTGCGTTGGTAACTGGACACTGTCCCCTGAAAAAGCATCTATACAACACAGGCCGGGTAAGCGAACCGTGATGTAGAAGATGCGAACTACAGGAGTTTACATGTAATCTGCACATGTGAGGAACTAAAGGAACTCAGGCAGAAATATTTCGGGAGAGATCTATTGGAAGCCCTCGAACACCAAGCTGCTCGAGTGGAAATAAGAGAATTAATAGGGATGGTACAATGAGCACGTAGCTCAAGTGCCCGGACATTAAGTGCCCACCCTGACTTTAATGAATGAATGAATGAATGAATGAATAACTAATTTTTGTGGAGCCAAGTTGTACACCTCTGTAATTATTTTAAAATTACTTTTAATTCATTTATTTCTTCAAAGTACCATTAGGGAACCATTATTTTTCATGTATATAATAAAGCATTATTATCATTCTGTATTTTCTTTTAATTTTATCATAAATAAAGCAGACATATATTTTTTTTAATAAAATTTTAATTATTTTTCTGTTTGGCCATTAATGGATTAAAGTAGGCATTTCTTTTTTCATTGATTACATATTTTTAGTAAAATTTCTTAAATTAGAGCCTCTTAATTTAATCTCAATTAAGCTTTCAATTATCCTTTCTGCTGTTGTTCCGCTGGTACGCGATTGGAAAAATATAAACAGTATCTACTTTTCGCCCAAATACCGTTGAACAGGTACGAAAATTTATGTTAGTAGTTCCCAGTAGTAGGGTAGGGTGGGGCAAGAGGGGGCCACGAAGCATGATGGGGACATCGTCTTATCTACAAAACGGCAGTAAGCATCTGTCAAATAATAGCAGTCCTAATATAGTGCTGTTTTATGTTTGTTGTAATGTAGGAAACTTTACTGGTCGCAATAACAAAGTTATTGCTGTTTGTGCGTGAACTTTGCAATTTCCAGAATTTCGTTGTTATTTTGATGGTGAGTTCAACGGCCAGTATCGGAAGCATAAGTAAATTATTTACAACTACACTTTTTTGTGCTTATTAATGTATTTGCATGTATTTTCTATAGTACGTTATTTGTTTATTTCAATATTTAATATGTTATTATAACATAACCAGATAATGTCCCAAAAGGAGAGATGGGGCTGTTGGTATGGCAACGTTATGCCTGAATATGCCATTATGCTTTCTCGAAGACATAATGCCTATTTCTTATGTTAGGAATAAAGTACAGGTTCAATCAAAGCGTAACAAGGGAAAGACAACAATCCTTACAAGCACTACGTATAAAAATCTGCTACAAGAAAATAGATGTCTGGAGAATCCCTAAGGCAACTAGAAAGTGCTGAGGGAGAGTTAATGGAAAAGAAAATGACAAAGATGAAAACAGAGGAGATCAAGAAGCCGAATTTTGTAAGGAAAGCAAAGAGATAGATTTTTAGAAAACGTCAAGGAAATAATCAAGTTCTTCTGTTGAGGAAGATGACGTCTAATGTTATTATTGTAAGGGGAAATATTGATGCCATGGATGGCGAGGTTGGGTACATGGAGGCTGTGCGAATAACGTGGATGAGTTCGTCTTCTATTGTCTCAATTGTGAAGATTAAGTTTAATACTCTTATCGTTATTGTATTTTTTTTTATTTTAAGTAGTTTAAAGAGTTTAAGCTTTGTTCTTGCATGTTTTTAAGAATATTTTAAGAATCTATTTTTTTACCTATTACCTAGATTTATGGTACGACCCATTCTTAACTCACCTGGACCATATTTACACATTTCTTTTCAAAATTTTCTCACAACATCAAGAGTACCCATCGAAAAATTGTAAATTCATCCATCAGCAGATAAATGTTTAAAGATTACAACAAGCGTACTTAGGACCTTGTATATCAATTTGCAATCCTGATGCAGTGTTCTAAAGCTTAATGTTCCCATCTTGCCCCACCTTCCTCTACTAAACGAAAATAGCAGTAAAACATGAAACGAAATGATATAGACTATACTATACACAACATACAAACACCAAAAGCACATACGTACGAAATAAAAATAAAGATACCGGAGAAGTCGAAAAGCTAAAAGGAAAAGAGTTTCCCCTGCGTGCAAATGTGCGAAACTCAGAGTATCACGTACCATCAGTCAATAAAATTCACTGGCACAGTAAACGCAAAACTGGATTTAGATGAGAGCGTGGCATCTACGGGAAAATCGGAAGGGTAGAAAATTTTTCTTTTTTCTAGTGGCGACGGTAAAGATGGTAAAAAGAGAATTTTGTCTGTTTTTTACAGTAATTTTTTTCCGTCTCGCCGAAGTTTCCAAATCGAAGTTTTAAGTTCGTTACTATCGTATCGATGTAAGGGAATAAAAGAAAAGGTTTTACGACCTGGAAATAGACGAGCGAGAAACCGTTCCATTTATAGGATAATAAAAATGAAATTTGTTACGAAGGGCCGAACAGAGATACCTTTGTAACCGGTCCACATTCTTGGCAATAGCGCAACAACAATTACTTTGTTCCTTTTTCGCTAACGATACCAGCAATTTCGGGCCATTATATGTATAAAGCTAACTAGTAAAACTTTATATCTATGCACTTGCAGATTTTTTTTTTATGTTCTGTGCATCGCGTTTCAAGTTTTTACAATATGTTATGGGTCAATTTGGTAGTGATTAGAGCATCTTTTATTTTGCATATATCTACTTCTTTTAGAAAAAATGCATATTCGTGAATATCTACCCCTTTCTTATATATTTGTGCAGTATATTTTAACTGTATATTTTTTTCTTCAAAACGGCGAGTCAATAAAACTTTTTATTTTATTACAAATCAGCAAACACTTGAGACTTTGTGCATCAAGAAACCGCAATATTACGGCGGCAGAATTAGTAATTTGAATTTACGACAGTCCTGATGTGTTAATAATCGATCAAACAGTGAGGAATAAACTCCATGCAGATGGTCTTAGTGCCCGTCGTCCTCTGAGAGTTCCTGCTTTTTGTTGGGAGGAAACCGCAAAAGAAGATTAGAATGGGTCCGCAACATTTAAATTGGGATCAACAAAACTGGGCATCTGTTTTGCTTTCTGACGAATCCCGATTTGGTTTACGGTCAGATGCAAGAAGAACGAGAGGGTGTAGACGTCTCGGGAATGCAGAACGATTAGCTACATGGCAAACTGTTCCCAGCATCTAAGGAGGTAGTGTAATGGGATGGTGTGGAATATCTCTTGGTAGAAGAACTGATCACTAACCTCATTCTCTGGAATAGTTATTTAAACGCCATTGACTATTCGGACGTCCTTCAAACGTTGTGCTAGCATATTTTGCAAGAACTGGTGAAAATTTTCAACGCATGCACGACAATGCGCGCCCGTATAGTGAAGGCATCATTTGTGTATTTCTTCAAAATCACGAAATTAGTGTGTCGCCAAGGCCGGGGTAATCACGTAATTTAAATTCCACAGAACACGTATGGGATTTGCTGCAGAGAAGCACACTGCGTCAAAATCTAGTCTTTGAAACAAAACGATAATGGTATCAGTGTCTTGTAAAACAGCAGTGAATGTCATCCATCTACAAGATCTAGATCACTTGATTATGAGTATGCCAAGCAGGTGTAGAAAGGTAGTCAACACACGTGGAGATCCCTCAGGATACTGATATTACACTCATTGTCATATGTTGCTAATTGTAATTGTTCTTTTTTTACGTAAGTTTTGTAAAAAAATATTAATTTTGAAAATTATTTCCAATAATTAAGTATTCTTAACTATTTCTAAAAGTAAACAAGAAATGATGGTCTACAATTATTATTCACCTACGTGGAACAGAAAGGCATTTTCTTGCTGGTTCCCTATGTTATTTGAATGTGTGTATAAAGTAATTTTGACAGATCAAAGTTTGGATCGAAGGAAAGTATTTCTATGGCATATATTTAAGCTACAAGAATAAATTTAATTAAATAGGCATTTCAAATGTATTTTTTAATCCATTTTCATTAATATGTCAACTTTAAAACATAGAAAGAATTACTGGAATTCGGTTTGATTATAGTCCAACTTTTTTTATATTAAGTATTTTACTTTTCATACAATACTTTGCTGGGCTTCGGGGCAGGAATCGCGTCCTGGATCTTTTTCTAGCCGACGTTTCGTCCACACTCGCAAGCGGTATCTTCAGAGTTACTGCTACTATTGTTGAGCACTTGGTGACCACAGGCTGAAAACCGGCTACCAAATCAAATTCAACCTGTCAAAATCTGCTCAGAAATTTGGTCGAGCATGCCATTCGGCATTAAAGAATAAATACTGATAATTTAAAAAAAAACATAATTGGTGATACTAGAATGATCAAAAATAGGATTTTAATAATTTAGACAGAATATTCCGTTTTAAAAAATTCAAATTTCTTATCTCAGGCTTTGTGTGGTTCTGCAGCATTACAGTATAAATAAATAAATTAAATATTAAGTAAAATTAAGAGGCTTAAAACCAGAATAGTAACTTCAGGACTACACCATTTTATACGATCACTTATATTAGACGCTAACACAGCGATTTGCACGAAAGCATGTAACGTATCGTTTATAGGAAAATCTATTTTAGCAGTCAATTTCAGTTTAGAATTTATTCTTTATAAATTTTCAATTTCCGTTAATTTATATTCCAATATTTTTCGGAAGTATTACAATCGCTTTAATTAATTCATCACCCTTTCGCTCCTCTCGCGTCACGTTTATTGCATCCACGCATGCTTCCTCACCTACACTGCTTGCGTAGGGAGCTCGCGAGCCTATTTAAGAGCGCCCGTTTGACGCGATCGAAGCAGATGACCGCCTTCCTAGTTATTAGATCGTAGTCGTCCTCTGGGTGATACGGTGATAGCTTTCCGTTTCTCTCTCCATAGATAGAGACTAGACTAGACTAGACTAGATAGAGACTGATAGTCGTCTTTCGGGATGATATAGCCTAGCTTCCGCTATGATATTGCCTAGCTTCCGCTATCTGCAGGCCATAGATTGTAGTCGTTCCCTGGGTGACACAACGTGGCTTTTCGTTGTTCGTTTGGTTAGAGATTGTAGCCGTCCTTAAGGATGGCACAATCTAACGTTCCGTTCTTTGCCTAGTTATGCGTCGTAGCCGTCCCACGGAGTGACACGGCGATAACCATCCTGCAATCGCTGTTACAGGTATCAAGACGCGACTCCCGTCTTAGCAATTCAAGGTAATTCATGTTATATTTATTTTTGATACGCCCTGTGCAATGCATGTGACATTATATTTGTTGTTCCCTTCATTAGTATATGTTTAATCAAATAAATTGCCGTTAAAACCATTGCTCACGAATGTTAAATTCCACATGAAAGGCACGATACCTTTATCGTATCTTATATTTAATATTTTACCATGGGAATCAAATGACCGTTTTGCTATTTACTGATTGTATATAATATTGTCATATTATTGATTTTGTTGAAGTGTATTATAAATTGTAATTACTCACCTGTGTTTTCGTATGTGCATCTCCTTCTTTTCTGTTTCACGGTTAGAGGAATAAAACACAAAAGTCACTGTTTCACTGATTTTGATTTTACATTGTCGCGTACAAATAACATTAGAATCCTGGACATTCACTCACGAACTGATGATACTTTAATTAGGGTGGATTTTAAATCATTTATTGTACGACGTAGGGCACGCTTCGATAAAAACTTTTTAACGCGAATTTACGTACTGCTATGGTTAGACCGCGTTACCGCTGAATGTTTTTTGAGTTGCATATTTTAATTTGTTTACTTTCTTCCGAGCTGAATTAATTTAACCACAAATTTTATATTTATTTTGTATAATTTAGTTTAAGAGTCTATTGTATGATTTAATTAATTTAGTGTTAAGTTTTTTTTAAATTAATTGCATTCCTTTATTTGTCTATTGTTTGAGTGTAGATTTTATGCCCATTCTATTGTTTGTTATCGTTGAATTGATATACGATTGCGTTGTACGTTTTTGAGAAAGGGATTTTTGTAAGAAAAACAATTGCAGAGTTTTGTCAAGGAGTTCCTTGCTCAACTATTTACGTGAGTAGACGTATTTTTGTATTTCATTTTTGCCATTTTGTAATCCGTTTTGATTATTGTAAATTTTGTTTTGTTTTTTTAAAAAATTTAGTCCAAGGAATTCATTTTGTAATAATAATTAATATATTGAAGTGTGCACGTTATAGATATAAGATCATTTATTATTTTTGTTCGGGAAGATATTTTTAAAGAGTTAATTTTTCCGTTTTTTGTTTCTGCTGTTTCATTTTTATTTATCAGTCACCTTGGTTTAGGTGAGTAGAAGCTTTGTACTTGCATTTTAGTTTTCATTTTTGTATATTTCTTGCATTTGTCCACAAGTTCATTTTAATTTGATACCACGTGGATTGAAATTGAAAGATTTAGGATTATCTTCCTGAACAAACAAATCTTTTTCTTTGCATAGGAAATTACATTGTCCTATTGTAATTTACAATCAAGTGCAGTTTTTATTTTAGGCCAGAACCTTCAGTTCACGGTTTTTTCTGCACTATCTGTAATTTTACCCATTTTATAAAATAAATTTTATTGGTAATTAACGTCGTTGGGTTAAAAACTTCTGTTCTTTTATTTTATGTTAAACCTCTTCATTTTTTTTGGGCAATTAAGAAAGTCAGATTTCTTTTACTCACAATTTACTTTTCGTGATTGTATTCAAGTTTTAATTCGCGAGGGTAACTTTGAGGTTAATTGTTCTTTTGTTCAATTTAAATTATATCCGTTGAGCTAGTAAATTTTTTTTCACTTTTAATTTCATTTTGCATTTTCATTTAAATTCAATCAGTACAGAGCAGTACGAACATCTGACAGCTGCCGATACTAGCGACACCGCTAGAACTTCTATACTTCGCTACGCAAAATCATCGCTCGTATAGGCAACTAAGTAAGCAAATAAACAAGGTATTTTTCTGCCTTCGGTAATAATACGTGCTACAGTGCTCCTTGGAACAGTTGTTGCCTCGGACACTTTGTCGAAAAGATTACCTAAACGACATATAAATATATTTTCATTTTCACAACACAAGATATAGGACCTATTACCTGATGTATGATGCTTTTTAAGTAATTGTACACACTCCAAACGATTTCCCGTGCATCTTTTGACAAATACTTCTTTTTTGTTGGTGTCGACGTTGTCTACTCCGTGGACGTCGATGGTTCTGTCATTGTAAGCGTTCTTAACCTATAATTTGAATTTGTATTAATTTATAATAAATTGAATTACTGTATATTATCAACTTACCTTCAGTTAACTGGAATATTATAAATAGTTTTTTAAAAAGTGTAATAAATATGACAGAAAAACAGCAAATACAAATTCAAACACTGAAAGACACCCGCACAAACTAAATGACAAAGGATAACTAATAACCAACGCTGTGCGACTGACGCACACAACACACAAAAAGCCAGCGCACCTACGGGAAAATATTGAACTATAAATGACCACGAACATTTTTAGGACGATCCGATTGTATATTTCTCCTTCTCTTATCATATTTACCTCTCGTTTTAAATCGAAAACTGGTTACTGCGCCGGTCTCATGAAATAATGCACCGACTATAAAGAGGTTAATGAGCAATTAAAAGGAGCACAAGAATTCGCGTAAAAAATTCAAACCCGAGAACAACGTCGTTGCAAGCAAAGTGTAGAGAGTTGGTGAAAAGAGTTCTAAAACCTTAACACATATATTTTTTAGAAACAAAAATCCTTGTCGCTATTACCGAAATAAATAAACCACGCAGCTTTTTCGAAGAAAAATACCTCTTGCCGTAACATTTAAAGGGCGAGTTTTTCGTATACGTACCACTGTACCTTCGCTTCCACCGAGACCGTCCTTTTAGCGAAAATTCCGCACAGTACGCGCCTCAGGTTTTACCAATGAAGCATTGTGTAGGAGTGCGGAAGGTAAGCGTCGTGGTAATTGTGAAAAACCGTGCCCGAGTGGGTGCTGCATATTAAAGGCAGGGCGCGTTGGTCGTGTGAACAAAGGGGCTACGTGCCGGGTCTTTATGGTAATGGCGCCCGTGGTAAATATTCGACGGAGCCGGTAGCATACGCTCCACTTAACAGGAATGGTTCGTCCCGGCGATTTGACGACGATAGGAGCGGCGATGTGCATCGCAAAAAGGCACACGGGCGGGCATGGGTGATTATCTCTATTAATGGAGCTTTGTATTCCATACAAACGCGTATTAACGCCATCGAAAGCTGCGCTAAATAGAATGTATGCATATTAAGTGTTTTACTTTGATGGCACTTTGATATTTTGATATGCCCGTTCGAACTAGGGACGTTTAAGCGAACGATAAACACATTTCCATTTAATATTTTATAACGTTTTTGGGGTAAATACATTTTCATCCTATTTATTCTCCTTTTAACACGTTAACGTTATATGTGAAAAAAATAAATGGGCAGTCTAAAATGTTACTTTTAATATTAAAATTTTGAAAAAATTGTAAAAGCCCGTACCCTCACTTAGTGTGCGTAATAAAAAAATGTAACAAAATAGCAGTTACTTAAAGTTAGATATATAATAATATCACGTACGCGTTTAGGTTAAGATGAGGAACATAACCTTGTAACTGTATTTCTATTTTGAAGAGGTTAACTTACAGCAACAGATATTGTAGAAAAAAAATTAAATATTTTGAAATAAAATTTGCCTAATTGTTCCTCATAACAATAAATCAAATATTCGCTTGTGCAATTTTTTATACCAGCGAAACTAATCCCTTGAACCACAATTGACGTTGCAAAATAAAATGCGGTGGCAAAGGTTATGTTTGCCAGTAATAATTTGACAAGATGCAGAGATAGATTAAATAAATTGCTCTGCGAGTAGCTAAGTTACGTGAATAAGCCAGGGTTGTAATCTAATTAGCCGAAAGACGGGTATTTTAATTAAACAATTTTGTTTACACACGAAGGATTACTCAGGCTATTCCACGTAAGTGATTCATTAAAAGTTTATGATGTTCTATTATTTACTTATACAAAAACAATGGAACAAATTCATTTAAAATTCAGGGATTTGTTTTTTAGAAAAACGCTCGGACACGTAAATTTTTATTTTTGGCTGCAGGCTTTTTTATGGTAAATTCATGTATACAGTGTGGCCCAAAAAGAAAGTTACAACCACGAACTAAATTTTCTCAAACGAAAACACTTATTCACCTATTCACTTTTGAATTCTACATCGAGTTCTAAAAATATTTCATGTACCATGATCTATACCTAAAGTCAACAGTTCTCGAGAAATTTGCAATTGATTTTTCAAATTTGTGAGGACGCGTGCGTTGGAACAAATTGATTTAAAATTCAGAGGTTTGTTTTTTTGGAAAAGCGCTCGGATACGTTGATTTTTACTTCTAGCTGAGATTCTTTTCATGGTACATTCATGTACACAGTGTAGGCCAAAAATAAGTTATGACTACTAACTAATTTTTTTAAACGAAAATACCTGTTTTCTATTTCTTTTTTGAATTCTGCATCCAATTCCAAGTATGTTTCTTGTATTAGGTCCTGAACCTAAATTCAATTACCGAGGAATTTACGATTGATTTCTTTCAAAATTTAGGAGGACGCGTGACTTTAGCAAAATCATTTAAAATTCAGGGGTTTGTTTTTTTGTAAATTTATTTAAAAAAAAGCAGAACAAATCAAATTAAATGTTCAAATTGTTGACGATTAACTTCCTGACAATAGGCAACAACTCTTGTAACACCTCCGTTAAAGTTTGTGGCTGAATTTGTTGTATTTCGACTCTAATTCTATTCTTCAGTTCTTCGATATTTTCTGGTTTATTAAGGTATACTTTAGATTTTAGGTAACCCCATAGATAAAAATCTAATGAGGTTAGGTCTGAAGACCTAGCCGGCCATTCAATATAACTTCTCCTTCCGATTCATCTGTTTGGGAAAATATTATGTAGGTAATCTCGTACTACTGTGGGGGCGCTCCATCCTGTTGGAACCATATCGAATTTGCCGGTATATTTGGGTTCTCACAATTCGGGTAAAGTGCATTTAAACTTGGTATTATGGAATTTTGTAGTAGATTTAAATGATTTTGGGAATTAAGTGTTCCATCAATAAAAAACGGGCCAATAATTGAGGTACCCGCAATTCCAACCCACACATTTACTTTTTGAGGGAATTGTGTACGACTTTCCATACTCCAGTGTGGATTTTCTTGTGCCCAATTTTGCGTGTTATCGAACCATTCAAACAAAAATGTTGTTTCGTCGGTAAAAACTATCTCACTTAAAAATTGCGAGTTGGCATTGCATCTATCCATCATTATTTCGCAAAATTCTAACTTGCGGTTGAGATCATCTTCAATAAGTTCATGAACTATATGTATTTGTATGGGTACCATACAGAAGATTTGCAGGCTGACTGGCTCTACAGCTACTTGTCGAGTTGCTTTGCGGATTTTCTTTTAACTCAAGCAAAATATTCAATTGTGTGTCCTGTGGAACTGGAGGATGGTTGGTTTTATAATTGTCTCTTACGTGACTCAGGTCTCTAAACTTTCTATGTTACTACCTACCGATCGTGTAATAGGCCTCTCCGGGTATTTATCATTAAATAATTCGCAAACTTGAGCTTGTGTTCGGGTTGTGTTGCTATATCCTACCATTATTAAAATTTCTATTCGTTGCTTCTCAGTTAAACGTGCCATTCTTTCAAATTTTACAACTGCACTTGACAATTACTTACTTGTGTCACTATACGTTGATAACTGACAATTCAATTATCCAGAATTAAAAAAAAAAAAAACAAGATAAATTCATGATGAATACAAAAAAATCCCCAGAAATATGGTCTTAATTAATTCAATCATGAATTTCTCGATAACTGTAGAGTTTACGTATAGGAAATGGTATACGAAACATACTTAGAATTCGTTGCAGAATTCAAAAAGGATGTAAAAAATAAATGTTTCCATTTGAAAAAATGTGGTTGATGGTCGTAACTTGTTTTTTTGGGGTACACTGTATATATAAATTTACCGTAAAAAAACCCCTGCTAAAAACAAAAATCGACGTACCCCAGCGTTTTTCAAAAAAACAAACCCCTGAATTTTAAATGAATTTGTTCCAACCCACGCGTCCTCACTGTATTTGAGATTTTGGCACCATTATCTGTTCGATTGGAACTATAAAGTAAAAATACTGTAACCAAAAATATCACTTCCGGTTGACCGGAAATGGATGTCAACTTTGTTATTTTAAATAGAATGATATAATTTTTTATTCATTTTTGGATTCTATGACCATAAATACGTCAGTATTCGTTAGTTATTCCTATAGCTACATGTTGCCGTTTTTGAGTTATTTAAGTTTTTCTTTTTTTTTAGTCATAATCATTGCATCATTGAGAAATTAATATCTCGGTTAATACTGCAAGTAGAGACTCCAAATTTGCTATGTTATGAATGTAGATATAACTCTAAGAAACGGTACACACACTTTACATTCCAATATACAGAGTGTTCAAAACTAAGGAACAAAGTGACATATTTTCAAATTCAGAAAATTCAATTTTTTTTAAATAGAACACCTTGTATTTTAATTCGAAATTAGATAGTAAATATCATCTGCATTTGGCGAGTTTCTTCAAGGCATTTATCTTTAGAATTTTTTCTTCAGGAAGCAAAGATGATTAGTAGAAAGACACCTACAGATCGAAATCATATATTTGAATTTGAATATTAAATATTTACAACAGATATTGACAGATCAAAGTTGGATCAAGTTTCAGTTGGAAGGAACTTATTTTTTTTTTATAATGTAGTTATTTTGCGTAAATTTAGTTTAATAATGTTTTAATAGAAGAATTCACAAAAGAAGAAAGAAGAATTCACAAAAATCGCACAAATGTACTCACCGAAAGTTGATCAACACCTAACAAAAACAGATTCACAATTTAACTTACTGGTAGAAAGGCACACACAATTTAGGCACGCACACACAGACACTCAGAGTATAGTTAAACAAATAACTAACACACACACATACAAGCCTGTCACACGATCCCAGTCAGCCGTGCACGGACACCAGGTCTTCGTTGTACATCCTCACCGCTCTCCAGTATGTCATGGAGAATCCACAGAAGTTCCATCTAAACGGTGCCAATCACGAGTACGAAACCCGAAGCAGATGTAACATCAGAATTCCATATCATAGGGTCCAAGTGTCTCAGCGCTATGTTGACTATTGGGGTCCAAAAATTTATAACAAATTTAGATTACCTCATTCCTTAGATACAAATAAGAGGTTAATCAGAGCCAAAAAAATTCTACTTTGTCAAAGTTACTACTCTCTTGAAGAATTCTTGAATTCAAATACTAGTCAGTGTGTATAATTTTAATCTGGTGTCGTATTTTTTGTTTTATATACTTTTTTTTTGTTGTTGTTGTTTGTTATATACATACTTATATATTTATATATTTATTTGACGTTTCTTGTAATGTTTTTATTACAATGAATAAACATATCTATCTATCTATCTATCTATCTATCTATATGTATTTGCAGTTCAAGTTCATTAATATGTCAACAAAAAGATAGAGAAAATTGCTGGAATTTGGTTTTGTCAAAAATGGACGTGTATGCAAGGTTGCATACTCATTATACAGTTAACATTTTTAAGATTGTTAATTAAATGTAGTAGTAATATGTATTGAAAAATTCAAAAGTATTTTTCCCATGATGTACATACAGCTACCTTTATTTTATAATGAGTGTAAGGTGAGTCCATAATTTTGCAATAATTTTTTTATTTCAATTTAGTTATAATATCTTATATTCTCTTCACTTTGGTGAAATTAACGGACTCTTCTGAGGCAGTTTGCAGCCTTTACGAAGACAATCGCAATTGATGTCTGTTAAATTTTTGTAATTCAAAAGGATTCACTAGCCAACTATCGTGAGAGACGGACGTGTCTCCAGTTATTTTACAAAATTTAACGGCTATTATGATAAAATCCTGTTTAATCCGAATTGCAACCTAAAAATCATGGTTATTTTTAAATAAAGTTTATCGTATTAATTTTACCCACGATTTTATCTGTATAATTGTTGGGTAAATTTTCTCCAACGGCGATACTGAGATATGTTCTAAGCCATTCTTCGTAATTCATAGTACCAGAACCCCATTCGACATCCTATTCCAGAACTAATGAGCGGTGCCTGCCGATTTACTCCCACCAAACGTATTCTGCGTCTTATCAACCTAAAAAAATAAACATATCATTTTAATTCATATCTAAATTTTAAAATACTTATAATCAGACAGTTAACGAGTCTAATTGGTGCACAGTTATTCATATTTCTCCGGTTTTGTGCCGTCTTTTTCAATTTAAACGCGAATCTAAGCTCCACAAATCTTCGATTGTTTGTACCAATGAAGACACACGCACTGCATTTCTAGCGATACGTACTTCAGAACTGTTCTCAAATAGTTTTTAGTTAATATTTTAGTGCCCTATAACTTCGGTTGTATAAAGAATCGAAGATTTGTGGAGCATATATTCGCATTTAATTTGAGAAAGATCTAACATATGATGTCATCATGTTTGTTATAGTGTCTTGCAAGAATCTAACATCATCTATCGGGAATCGAAAACAAAGTTTCGGATAAAATTGTTTTATGTCTTTATTTCTCATAAATTATAAGTCATAAAATTGTTGAAGTCTAGCTAACAGCGACTCTGTTGTTTGGCGAAATGATTGTCACACAGGTTGCGTATTCTTTTGCTAGAGATTACAAATCTGCAATGAAAAATGGGGCCTCCTCTTGAGATTTAACAGTTGACCCCACTTCCATCAGTAGAAGTGATGGTAAAAAGCAGAGGTTGGTGTCGTAGTATAAGACCAGTCGACACGAATAGGTTGTGTACACAATATTTTTAGCTTAGTGTATACATCGAGGAAAAAAGATGTGCTGATTCAACCAATAATTGGTTCACTCAACAAATTTTTGTATTTAAATATGCTCAAATCGCCGGAATATTTAAATCAATTACATAGAATTAGTTGCACTAATGTTGAATCAACCTACAATTGTGTTCTGGATTCTGGATTCTGGATTGTTGGTTGGGAAGGGTGGCTAGCCACGCACACTTAGACCACTCTAACCGGGCCCATTGTGCTACCTTCCCTAGGCAGGGTCACTCACCCGCAGCCTACTCGAGCCAACCCAAGCGAAGAATGAACTCGAGCAGTGCAGCATGTGAGGTGCCGCCAAAACTGTCTAAACTTGGCCAGAACTCCCCCAGGATGGAACCTCTAAGTTGGGCAAGCGCCGGGCAGTCACATAAGATGTGCTCTGGTGTCTCGTCCTCTAGGTAACATGCACCGCAGAGTGGGCTGCTAGTCAGTCCTATGCGGTGCATGTGTTTATTAAGTTTGCAGTGACCAGTCAATGGCCCTACAACTTGACGTAGTTTACTGCGAGAGAGCTGCAGATACTATCTTGCTGTCTTGGACCACAGCCTGGGGATTGCTTTGCGTGCCTGACAGCAGGTGGTTATGGATGCCCATCTCTCCTCGTGTATAGTAGTGGTTCATTGATTTATCAGGGTGTTGAGGCTCGAGTCCCATATAAGGAGAACACGAACCCCATTTCGCCAACCTATTGGCAGCCCAGTTTCCCAGATTACCTTTATAACTTTTAACCCATCTGAGTATCAAGTCATTGTCAATAGTGATCACCTCCAAGGCATTGTGACACTGAAGTACTAGGCCTGAAGCGATCTTATAACTGCTGAGGGATTTAAGGGCAGCTTGGCTATCACTGTAAAGGTAAATACATCGTCCCCGGTCAGAAGTGTTGTGAATTGTGGTTCATCCAATAATCTTAATCTTGGCCCCACATGCATTCAGTTAACCAATTTTGTAGTGAGAGTTAAAGCAAATATTGTTTGTATTAACACATATAATTGAACTAAAATATGCATTTTCTTTCAACGACGTTACTGTCTTCCAACAAAGTTTAAGTGTGATTTAAACGAAAACTGCTTGAGTAAATGCAAAAAGTTAAAAATAATAATTTTCTCAGTGTATAGTTTACTGGAATAATGAAAAGGAAATCTAGATTTATTTTCAGTAAAAACCATAAAAAAAGGTAGAGAGTGGCTCTTCTACAGACAGATTAATTTAACAGAGAATAGCTAAAAAAGAAAATGTTAACTCTTTTATTAATGTAAAACTCTCCTATTATGAAGCACTCTATTTACATATACAGTTTGATTTCACAGTTTGGTATTGAATTCGATTTAATTGCTACTTTCCCAGGGTAACAGGATAATACTCCAATATTACTCCTAAATTCGCCTCCCTGATTGAATATTTCACCATTTAAGCCGATAGATGGCTGTTTGGAATTACCATTAAACGATATTTAATCCAAAGCCATTAGAGCTAGTTCCAGAAAATGGGTTTTCTAAAGAGCGCTTTGAAAAAAAATAATTGACAATACATAAATAATAGATTTTGTTATTACTGCAAATACGGATACTATTTAATCTATGTTAATTTTAATTTTGTTTAATTCATTGTACGAAATAATGGCAAATAAATGCTTTGTCTTTGCTCGTATAAACCCGTTCATTTCTTTCTTCATTTCATGCAACATTACTCTAAGACTGCGGAGTTCTAGGAAAGTCTAGGGAACTTTTATTACAGCTACGGGCTATTTAAACTAAGGTATTCGCCCTAGGTGGCAAGCCAATTACTGCAATCGCTTGATATGCATCTGCCACCTTGCACTTGCATAAGACGATTGCGTCCGAAGTAAGTAGAAATTTCTAGACCAATTTGAAGTTATAGAAGTTACATGTAGTGGAAAGAACTAAAGTGGTGACGCTGTAACTGCAAATTGGCACCATTCTTCTAGGTTTAAGGCGGGGATTTCCGGTTCATAAGACCCAAATAAACCCATTGTTGACATCTTAAATACTAAAAAAAACTAATGTGCTTATAATTTGTGGGATTGTAACAGAATAATTCAGTAAATAGGATGCTATTTACTTAAGGGCTTGTTAATCTAAAAATATAAGGCATTATATTTTTACATTTTAACGAATTTAAATAAATAAAAATGGTGGAATCTATACTTGAAGCAATCGATTGAACTGCTATTGAGAATCTGATTCCGTCATAGCATAAGTAATGAATTGCTTTTTGTATCTTTCCGTTCTCATCCTCTTTTTGCTGCCACTGCCACTTTCCAGTTCGAAAATCAATCAACGTATCGAAGATTAATTATCTGCCTTCGTTGTATCAATACCCTGCCGTCCTCTGGGGTTGTCAATCAATCGCTACATTCATTATGAATTGAAAGAATGAAGGGCGTACTTAAAGTACTTAATACTTGCTTTCCAGTTTAATATTTCTAGCTTAATGACCTCTTCATCTAACGATCTCTTTTCGAGTAGCAGAAGTGTGTATACTACGGTTTTTTAGTACACACATTTCTGCTACTCGAAAAGACATTTATTTGATAATACCAAATTTTTGTTAGGAAATGGTGGATAAGATTGATTGTGCTAAAGGTGTTAATAACCAATGCTTTATTTTAATATCACAAGTCGCAAAAGATTATTCGAAAATGTGAAAAGATGTGCCGTTTCTATTTTAATATTTATAAATACTTGAAGAAGTTTAAGTTTTGTGTTCTTGTAATCTTTTTTGTTATTGTCTACCAGTCTGGCCTACATGAGAAATAAAATCATTATAGCAACAGCTTCCTTATTAAACCTATCCCTATATCTTTATAAGTTAACTAAATATTGAATTAAATATGGGCGAACAAATACTTGATTAATTCAACTAATTTATTTGTTCATTTAACCCCTTAGTTAATTGAAATAAGGAAATATTTTGTTGAATTAACTAAATTTTCATGATAAAGTTTGTTTGAAATTATTTTGTTGTCTTGAACAAATTGATTTTGTAGATATATGTACAGGTCCCACCGAAACTGGATCTTTGATTACAGCCTATTTTTGATTTTAGAAAAAAATATTTGTACAAAAGGTTTACAGAATTCAATACTTCATATTTTAGAAATATTTTTGACTATATAGGGTGTTCCAAAAGTAGAACAACGCATACTTAATCCGTTATTTTAAATGGAATACACTATATGTTATTCAGTTTTTAAATTCTACGAAGAAAAATAACATCACTATATATGTTACTATATGTCTATCTGTAATAACAGCGGTGTCCTTAAAAGGCCCTGCTACAAACTTTCGGATAAGGCGGCGTAGTTTGTATATGCATTTGTTTTAGATATTCATATTTTAAATGCCATACATACATACTTAGCTTGACACAACAGTGAAACTAAAATTAATATAATTATATACAGCTTTCCACTATAATCCTGGTCATCTGCTTTCTTTAGCCCAAGGTAACTTGATTTTTTTAAATAGCACCCTATATCTTTGCTTATGTTAAATCAACCGTCACACAAGACCCTTTTAATTTATACTAAACATTTATGTTACCTCATACCGAATTGTGTAGGTAATTAATCATTTTAAATAAATGTAACAAATGTTACATTAATTTCTCAAGTTGGCTTAGTATACAACTTTATATGATCAAATAAAGCCTCGAATTAGTAAATATGTGTTAGTATCAAATAATGAAATATAAAACTAAGGACCTAATGATATTTATTGAAAATTAGCACACAAAAAATCTATTATCAATCTGAATATTTTTATTTATTCAGAAATCGAAACTTAATATATATTTAAATGAACTAAATCTTGTTGGTTAGAATATAAGAGTAAGTTCTCTGAAAACACAATATACTCTTAGAACAAATAGTATAAATATTTGCATTGAAGTATACTTCCTCCAAATGATTATTATTATTATTATTATTAAATGAACATTGTTATTGTTGTAAGGAATAACTCTATGCAATCGTAGTGAGAAAATCTGTAGATTCAAAATAAAATCCCTTGTATGTTTGGTATAATGAATTACTATATAAAATTATTAAATGTTTTGTACTGAAAACATGAAATATCAAATTGAAATTACCATAATATTGAAATATTTGAAAAGAATTTTACCCCACCATTTATTGTACTAAAACTTATCTGTCATTGGTTCCCTCTTTTTTAGGGAGTTTAGAAAGTTTTGCATATACATACGCTTTACTTGGCGTCACATTTTGATTGACCAGACAACAGTGTTGTTGGTTGTGAGTGTAAGTAAATCTAAATGGATAACCCAGCCCTTTCACAGCTACTTAGAAAATGGGATGGAATGGGGTTGATGCACAGATGCTACCATTAAGGTAAGTACGCACGTGTTATCTAATATTAAAGGATTACTGGTTTAAAAAACCTTGAAATAATACTTAGAGTCAGCGCCATTGTGTCGATAACATATGAACATGGTAGGTGTGTACATTAACAAACATATGTAGGTATTTAACAGTTATTAATTTTCAGTGGGGTAATACCAACAAATTATTATACTGATTGAAATTATATCAGTAACCCACGCCGACTAGATACTAGGCCCAGGCAGTGAGTGGGAAGTATCCCGAGAACACCGGTCGCAACGACGGATACGCATAACATCTATACCTCTACGCATCAATATCCCGTGCACACTCCTGGAGTACCCCGATACGCTACCATCTCCCAAACATTGTAAA
This sequence comes from Protaetia brevitarsis, assembly GCA_004143645.1. NCBI lineage: Eukaryota > Metazoa > Arthropoda > Insecta > Coleoptera > Scarabaeidae > Protaetia > Protaetia brevitarsis. Next base: position 21,750 of record RXPK01001828.1, read on the forward strand.
ACTATAAAGTATGACAGTAAATTTATTTAATTACATAATATTTCTTTATTTATTAATTTTCCCCTACCCTTTGAGTAGTAGAAATGCTTAGATTAAGTAGGTAAGTATTATCAGTTCAATATACTTATATTTTGAAAGCAAATAATGGCAATACTTCAAATAATACTTTTATATAGTTATATTATATGTAGGTACATAAATTATTAAGGCATAAATATGATAGTTTCCAATCGAGAAAATCTATTTACTCAAATCTAAAATAATTATTTTGTTCATAATAATTTTAGTATGTTGATTACATTTGAACTAAAAAATTGTTTCTTCTAACAAATTCACGGGTTTGGAAAATTGAACAAATTTTATTCTCAATATAAATACATCATCTTCTTACTTATATTCAATGAGATGCATTTATATTCAAATTGAGTAATTATTTTTTTGTGTGCAGATTATTATTTCTGCTAATTATCAATTTCTTTACTTTCAGCAACATATATTTCAAACTACATTTTCACAAGCAGTGTTTGTACGACTGCATTTGACATTCATCACAAGAAACTCTTACCTATATATTAAGTAATGGGGTTTCATCATCGGCATCTGATACATTAAACGTTTCTCGCAGAAGCGGTAATTACGTATAGAACTACCTAAATATAATCACCGAAATCCATTTGGCGTCGCACGTTGCCTAAAATGTAATTTTCACCCCGCAGTACGCCAGTAAATAACGTCATCATATTCAGACACTCCCGACGCATTTCGCCAAATTACTCCCCGCCATAAGACAGCTAACGACATTAGTCGCACAACGCCACCTATCAGCACGTAATGCAGATTCGAAATCGGCTCTGGAATCGAATTATCTCCGGCAGCGAAACCTCTTCTCCTGCCATTTACAGAGGAAAGTTGCGTGTGATCGATGGCAACGTGATATGGGAATAGATGAAATATCTCTCGTTTACAAAAAAAAAAATATCTGTTACATATGGAATCGAAAAGAATTCACACTGATGCATAAATATAACAAGCAGTTTAAAATACATATTGCTGTGTACTGATTGAATTAATTGACAAATGCAAAACTGATATAGCAGTATAAAATTACTCTTTGTTATATATAAATCCCAAAAGATAAGCTGTGGCGTTGGTGGGTCTGCATCCTGAGAACTTCACAACTTCTTGGATGTATCTCTCGCATGGGTTTCCGCAAGGATGGCGTATAGAACAGAAGGACACTTTCATATCACGCTCAAACATGGCGTCAGTAAAACGATGGGTATTAAAGTAAGTCGCATTGTCGGCTAGAATGCGTCGCATCTTACCTTGATGCATAATAAAGTTATCAATACACAGAATAGCAGTAACAGTATTAGAAAATATAGTGCGAAAAAAGTCTTACGAATTTAGTAAAAACATCAACCATGATGAAAATGTTCCGGTATCCAAATGATCCAGGAATTAAATTTTCAAGAAAATCAATGGCAACAATGATATACAAAAATACGTCACTCACGTCAATAGTCGAACAAGGAAGTCCTTAACAAAATTCTACAACAGTTTTTCTTACAAAAAATCCTTCTCAAAATCGTACAACGCAGACGTATAATATTTCAACGACAAAATTCAATAAAATCCGCATTAAATCAACACAAGCAAACAATAGACAAATGAATGAATAGATTAATTAAGAAAAACTTAACATTAAATAAATTAAAAAAATGATTCAAAAAAACTCTTTAACTAAACTTATACCAAACAAAATCTAAATTGTGAAAATTGAACAACAGCTGTTTAAGCAAGGAAAACAACCAATAAATAACCAAAAATATGCAACTTGAAATAGACTCAGCGATAAACGTGTTGTCTAACCACAGCAATATGTAGAATATGTTTTTATGCATCAGTGTGAATTCTTGTTGATTCCATATTTGACGGATATTTTTTAACAACAACTAAATTCCACTGCATAAATCTTGGAACATATCTTTGTGGCACGATCGCTGAATAGTTTTATAGCATCTGCATCATTTTTTGTTTGTTGTGGGAGCCATTTGACATGAAGTTTTCGGAAACACTGCAGCCCCTTGGCTTTTTGTATTTTGTCTTCCCTTTCTTTTACCCATTAGAATTATACCAGCCATTCTAGGATCCTAGCACCCTGCACTAATCTGTATAGGTCTCTGGCTGGTTGATTGAAGTAATACCCTGGGTTCATTTTTGGTTTGTCGAAAATTGCTTGTCTTCTTGCGTCCAGAGCCTCGCATTCACACATAATCTGGTAAGCGTTCTTTATCTGGTAAGCGTTCTCGTCTTCATTACACAATTGCAATTTTCTGTAGGTATCCTTTCAGTAAACAGTGTCCTGTTAGGAACTAGTTTCTATTGAGCTGCTGCTGGTTTTCTTTTGTGATGGTCTCTTAATAAAGGTCTCACCATGAATTTTTCTGGTTGTATTATTTCACTGTTCTTTGTGCTTCTCTTTGACCCAACTCCTTACCAGCTCTCGTGCTGTGTTTTCAAACACTCTTAAAACAGATTCTGGCCCTATCATGTGGTCTGATCAATTCCCAAAAGGTTGCCTTCCACATGATGGACAATATTAGCTGTTCCTAGTCTTCTTTAGGGTCCACTTTCGGTTCAGCGTAGCTTGCGGTTGAATTGGTCTAATTGGTATGTACTCTGATATTCCCTAATAAGAAAATTAATGCAGATACTTACTAAACATTTGCATTTTTCTGTACGTTTTCAAAATTTTCAGATTACAGTGCGATGGCCGCTCAACTCATTCTAAAAAGAATCGATCGCATTCGTAATTTGAACTTTTAAAGTTGTTTTTCCGTCAAAATGAATTAGTTATTTTTATCCAGTTATATACTTGTCTCTTTGCGGGTAGCAAGTCACTACTGACGACAAAACAGCCTATATCAGTATACTGCCACATTCTCAAATCAAATCATCACCCTTCCTGACGCCCAGTGCGCGCAAATTTACCCATCGCCTCGTGTCAAACGTAATGCGGTCCCTTTCATCCGTCTAAAATGCGGTGCGAGCATCACTTAGAATAGGAAGCGATTGGCGCGGGCCTTCCATTTAAACGTGACGGTATTTCCGCGCCGAATGACACGAATATCGAATGAAAAATGATGATGACGTGTCTAACGTGAGAGAGGGAGGGTTTTCGGACTGCTGCGTTACTTTTGTTTACCACAGGATATTTAATATGTTTGTGGAAGTCATAAACTCCGAAAGCGATCAGGAGGAAAGGAAAGAAAATATGAGGTGTCACGAAAACCGGCTGCTATTTGTAGTTTTTATCAAGTTGGGAAAGCCGTAAGTCGTGGACGTCCCTACCAATTATGATAAACTCAAGGATTTATATATACTACAAAAAGTCTTTCCGTCACTGAAAGATCTTTATAAAGAAGCCAAAAAAAACTAACGCAATTATTACATGGCAAGAATGGTTAATTCTTCAAATTCTTCTAGGGCTGCATGGGTGTTATCAACGAATTATTAGATAATATTGAAAGTCTTGATAATATTGTTTTGGGGAGTGTTATGGAGAAATGACACATAAACCTGATAAGATTGCAAATACTTTTAGTGATTACTTTATTAGGTCTGTTTGTGAGATTATATCTCAAATTTCGATTTGTGATCATAACATTACAAACAACATTAACATTTCTAACAGTATCTATGCACTGCCGTGCAATGAATTTGAAATTTCTGAATTATTCGATAAACGTCTTTTGGTTCTGATGGTGTACCATGTAACGGAGACCATTCCTGGGCTTCCCCCGCTGCAGTTGGTGTTGTGGTCTGAAGCAACCCTAGGGGCTTACAGAGCAAAATGTAGTGGATGCAAGGGCTTCTCCGGTAAAGCCGGAGGCTATACCAGCATCTTCAAATACATCGAACAGACAGTACTACTGTCCGTAAAGGCAGATTAGACCTCGTCCGTTTTGAGTTTCTCTGGGGGATACAGCGTGGATATCTCCAGCAGGAAAACTGCAATAGCGTACATCCGCAGACCAAATTGAGGTCTTTCCCGTTGGTTCGCCGATGCTTCGAAAACGCATAATGGCACAAGCATTGGAATCTGGGGGGATGGAGACCGGGACGGCGTAGCTTTTTAGCCTAGGAGCCTCCCCCACCATTTTCCAGGCCGAAATTATTGCCATCCAGACTTGTGCTTAGGGCATCTCAAACTGCCTACGCAAGAATGGACCGGGTAGAAATCATTTCCGACAGCCAGGCTGCTCTCAAAGCTTTGCGGGCTGTCAGATTTGACTCTGAGGTAGCATTGGAGTGCCACAAAAAATTTAAACATCTAGCGGGACATCTAAATGTTACATTCAGATTGGAGTCAGGTCACTCTGGAATCAGAGGCAATGAAATAGCTGACACGTTAGCAAAGGACGCCCGTAAGCTGCCGTTTTTGGGTCCAGAACCGAAGTGTGGTGGGTCATATAGCAGCATCAAAACGTTTGTCAGGTCCCAGCTTGCTGCTAGGTACTGCTTTTTTTGGAATGGACTCGCCGGCGTTAGAGCCTAGGGCTTCAACCGAATGGGGAAAAACTCCGTTGTATGGCAGATTACTCACAGGAATCTTAACTGGGTACTGGGCACTAAATAAACACATATACCGCATGGAGCTAGTGAACTCTCCCCTGTGCACGAAGCATGGGAGTGCAAAGGAAACTGCTGCTCACCTTCTTGTAAACTGCCGGGCCTTGGACGGGGAGAGGCAGACGCACTTTGGGGTCCATCGATTGGACGAACCCAGATCAGTAAGTTAACTCTCAGCCAGATTGCGAACTTATATGATAGGGTGCAACCTGAGTGAGAGGGCTGAAAAGGACATGGCGACACAATAGGTCTTTCTGGCCGAGTTGCCTCCTTCGGGTTTACACCCATCCATGGACAACAAAAGAGAAAACAAATGTGACTTGACTTTCTAAAGAAAATATCCGAGTGTTATTTAGTAGTTCCCTTGACATTTTTGATTAATTTGTCGTTTGAAGTAGGTACATTTCCAACAAAGTTATAGAATGTGTCGGTTATCCCAGTAAGCGTGACGTAACTAATTATCGCTCTTTAACTTTATCTTTTGGTTTCCCTAAAATTTTTGAATATGCGATGTTAAATAAGTTAGATAAACATAACATTTTAACTGAACACCTACATGGATTATTAACTAAATTGGGATGGTGTGGAATTATGGCCAGATGGTTTGAAACATACCTGAATGGTAAAACTCAGATTGTGTTTATTCAATATGAAACTAACCATAGTAAAAATTGCATTAGATCATCTAATTTAAATGTTGAGAGGGGAGTTCCACAAGGTAGTATTCTGGGTCCTATCTTCTTTTTGATTTTTATAAATAATGTTATAGAGCTTGTGTCAAATTATGATGTAGTTATGTATGCGGATGATGTAAGTGCTGTTGCATGTAGTTGCAATATGTTAGAAACAGTTAACAAAGTAAATACGCTGGTAAACAATACGAACACCTAGTTTTCACAAAATAAACTATTTTTTAATGCAACTAAAACAAATTATCTAATTTTTGAAAATTATATATAGTAATAAAGAATTGAATACTCATGTATTTAGCAATAATATTAAAATAATTGATCGTGTATTTATGATAAATTAAAATGGTGGGTACACGTTTATTAAGTAATTAGTAAGCTTAACACTATGCCACCAAATAAGACGTTTGAAGATCGTCACTGATCAAAACAATCTCTTATCTTACCGTTACGCTAATGTTCATCGCGTTTTGGGTGCATCGCCAGTTGGTAAAGAAGGCTTTTTGGCACAAAAAAGGATAGTTTGATATGTGGTAAGCACTGACAATAGGCAGTCATGCCTTCTGGTCTTCCCATGCCTGCCATGCACATATACAAACTTTTAATGTACATACATAAGAATAGACACACATTTTTATGTAATAGTGATATTCACCAATATAATACCAGATCCAGATTTAATTTTCGTGTACCTTCTTATTCCCTTAAATTAAAAGAAAGTCTCGTGTACTATAGGTTACGTTTATATAATGCATTGCCTCAACAATACAGATCAATTTCACATGAGACTTAGGACGCTTCTTGCAAAGAACTGTATATACTCACTTGACGAATACTTTCAACTGTGTGATACATCCAACAGGTCTTGGTTGATGTTTTCTCATGTCCAACATTCTGCTATTTTCTATATTAAAAAATTCTGCCACATTGTTATGTTTTTGTTTTTGTTCCTTTTTATATATTTATACACATAATATTTTTTGTATTTTGACGTGCTCTATGTCATTTTGATTTTGGGACTATAAAGAATTGAATTGAATTGAATTATGTGCTTTGAGTTCAAGGAAATTTAGACACGAATTATTAACTAACTATAGAAGTTTTATCAAAGCTTTTTTAGCATCTTAATGAAAAACATGGACTAAGTAAATAAATTATGTCGAGTTAATGTGGCAAAAAGCGGATTTAAACCGTGCTGACAAACTATTTACTGATTAATCCCGCCTGGAAAACAATCTTCAAGGGAGATTTCTTCTCCCTGTCTCGTCTTTCATATAACAGTCCTATTAAAAGTTTAATAGCGAAACTCAGACAAAACTTATTATTATACTACATTCCCTCTCGCTTACAATTCCTCTTTTGTGTTCCTGTTGTTGCGATTAGCGTTGCGTTTGTTGTTCGCGCATCGTCTACACGCGTAATTACGTCTTCGGAAGCCGGGACAAACAATTCCGAAAGATATTTCATTCCAAACCTTAATATGAATCTGCGTCAGTCAGCCGTAATGAAAGAACGGGGAGACGAACCAGTTTGACGCAGTCGTCGTTGGGGGAATTCTGAAATTTGGTTTTTCAAAAGAACAGACGTCGAAAATTATATGAGATTTCCTTTGATGTACCTTGAATTGCGCCTGATGTTCGCGATTGAAGGAATCTTTATGAAAGGGAAAGGTACGTTGACTTATAAACGGAATAAGAAACAACAAAATATGATAACAGAGATGGCAGGGTTAGAGAATTTATTATGTGAACAATACGAGGTGAGGGTAGGAAGAGAGAAGCTATCAGTCTACTAAAGCGACCGCGCATCTTTTCGTTTACTTGCCTGCGGAACTGTAAAGTAGCTGGTTAAATTATCAAGGTCAAGCCACGACAGTAGCTTCTTCAAATCCTATAGGTGGCGCTGGGAGCATTAAGGTTTCTTCTTGGCTGCTTCCGAGCACCATGATGTCACATTCTTTGTTTATCTTTTTGTAGTGGATGTTTGGTTATATCTATTTATTATTCTTCTATTCCCATTTATTAATTTACTTTTCATTTTACTTCTGTGTATTATGTAGTTTCCACATTCTTCTTTGTACTATTAGATGCAGTAAATGTGGTAGGCAGTTGCAATGCAGATTAGGGTATATACAGGGTGTCGCACTTAGTATGAAGACACCCTTATATTTTCTTTACTTGAAGGAGTATAGGTTTGATTTGTTGCACAATTATAGAGATTGTCGAGTTACATTTTTTGAGATACCCAACTAAAGTGCGAACTTGAAGCTCAGCCTACTACGACTTCACAAACTGGGCCAATTCCCAATATTTTCCTTCGCGTGGGAAATATCAAAGAAAGTTACAGCAAAAAGTTTCTCAGAATGTTATTTTAACCCCATATTTTATGACAAAATTCGCGTTTTTTTAAAATATGTATAGGTTTAATTTCCAATTTCTCTTCCATTTTTCATACTCATCCAATTGGTGTCTTTCAACTTATAGAATATGTGATCATACTTTATGATTCCACGTATATATCTTAAACATGCATTTTAGACTTTTCGAATTCGTATACAGGGTGTGGCATTTATCTGTGGACGATCTATTACGGCCAACCTATCCACTTAACTGAAATATGTTTTAAATAAAAGTGTTTCAGGATCAAATACTCTCTATCACAAAATTATTTTTATGTATACAGGGTGTTCAGTTTAGCTTGCGCGTTATACAACTTTGTTATTTTAAATAGAACTCCCTATATGTTATTGCATTTTTTAATACCTTGATACATACTCTACACCAAAACCGAATGGTTTTGAAGATATTCGATTTTCTAGAAAAAAATACATTTACAGGATTTATTTGAAAAATCAATACCGCTTTTCATTATAACAATTTTGCGATAATTTTTTAGATTAGTTGTGAAAATGTGTGAACGTTTATAGCCAACAAATAATTTCTTTGTTATATTATACAGGGTGTTTCTGAAGTGAAAATAAATCTAGGTATTTATAAACTCGTGGAACTCATTTTTTCAAATACCAGCCTGTATATTTTTATGTCACAAGATACAGAATTAAATTCTCGTTCAATCACATATACCTAACATTTCCTATATCTAAAGTTAATACTTTTTGAGTAATTTTGAATAATGTGTTATTTATTGTTAGTACAAGAAAAACACTATATTAAGTTATTACCAAAAAATAAAACAGCATTTATAGAAAATTGCTTTATACAGGATGTTTCTTAAGTAATGTTACAAATTTTTAAGGTTAACCTACTGTTGTGGCAACCCACATTACCGCAGTGTATTTTAAGTTGGCTAATTTGTCATGATTTTTCCTTTTTGCTGAATCATTGTATCGAGAAATTTCCACAATAATGTTTAGTTTGTATAAATTTTAGTTAAAGAGTTAATTGTATAATTTATTTAATTAAGTGTTAAGTTTTTTTTTAATTAATTCCTTTCTTTAAGATGTCTATTGTTTGGGTGTAGGTTAAATGCGTTTTCTACTAGATTTTGTAGGCGATTTGTGCGTTTGCGTTGTTCGTTTTGTGTACGACTGCGCTGTAGTATTTTGTCAGGCAGTTCCTTGGTCGACTGTTACGTGAGTACACGTATTTTTGGGTATCATTGTTTGCCATTTTGTATTTCATTCATCAAATTGTCTTTTAAATATTCTGTCCATCAAGGAATTCGCTTTATAATAATTGTTATTATATTGATGTGTGCACATTATAGCAATAAGATCATTTATTATTTTCGTGCAGGAAGATATATTTTAGTTTTAATTCTCTCATTATAGTCTTAAGAGTTAATTTTTTCTGTTTTTCTATGTTGCTGATTCGTTTTTAATTATCTATCACCTCGGTTTGGGTGAGTAGAAGCTTTGTGCTTGCATTAAAATTTTTCTTTTGTTATTTACTAGAATTTGTCCACGAATTTATTTTATTTTGTTGAAACCACGTGGATTGTATTGTAAGTATACAGGATTATCTTCCTGAACAAACTAAACTTTTGCTTTGTATAGGAAATAGCATTGTCCTATTGTAATTTAGAATCAAGTGCAGTTTTTAAATTTAGGTCAGAACCCTCAGTTCACGGTTTTTTTCTGTACAAATTGTAATTTTACCCATATAAAATAAATTTTGATTGTTACTTAGCATCTTTGGGTTAAAAATTCTGTTTTTTTATTGTGAATTAAACCTTTTCAATTTTTGGGGTAATTAAGAAAGTCAGATTTCATTCACTCACAATTTACTTTTCGTGGTTAGATTCAAGTTTTAATTCGCGAGAGTAACTCTGAGGTTATTTATTCTTTTGCGCCCTTTAAGATTTTATCCGTTGAGCTAGCAAATTTAATTTTCTTTTTCCTTGTTAATTTCATTTTGCAAGTTCATTCCTAACAGTCGGTACACAGCACCTAGGTTACTAAACTAAGCTCAAACGTAATATTTTTTGTCCCTGTATTCCAATATTTGTTTATTAAACATTACAAATCAATGTTAATCAAGCAATATCATTTGTAGCTAATAAATATTGTTAGCTATGACGTAATGCGAAATAAAATAATCAATTCAAGTTACAAATTGTGGATTGCATTTTGCCGCAGCACAGATTTATTAACGTTCAACAAATCCTCATAGCTCAACCGAAATAAAATGAGTGTGATATTCTTTTTCTTCCTAGAGCTCACTCTCATGTCGCTATTGATGGTATGAATAACAGATTAATAACCAATTGTCTATGAGAGTTATTGTAAACACGATTTATGAAGTTTATAAAACTAATCTTAAATCCAACATTACTTTTGTATTAGTGAAAAGGAATATGATAAGACAATACTCATGTGATTACTAAATTCTGTTCATGCTTCTTTTTAATGCATACCTGTTTTTATATCGAAGCATCAGATAATTTCACAAATTCACAAACTTGAATTTCGATATAGCTGCCATTTTTCGCCAGGACATTTTTGTTTTTGTTATTAATTAAAGTAAACGTTGTTATAAAACGTTGGACCACATTACGAATAGTACTCCATTTTTTATAAAATTACTGACCGCGATCAAAACTTACTAACCGCTACAAAATCTGAGGACCGTACCCTAATACCCAGCGATGCCTTATTAAGAAATGAAGAAACGAAATGAATCGAACACCGGTTTCACATAAAGTGAATTACGCATATCTAGCGATTCGTGCCTCCCTCTCAATTCGAAGTAGTGCGGAATGAGGGTTTCATTGAATTGATTCAAATCGAAAAGATCGATGTCAGGATAACATTTTATAGATAGTTGGTCAAGCAAGGGTAGAGAATAGCGGTGAGTGTTTGCCGTTAGACAGCAATAGCATACGGATTTGAGATAGCATATCGAATTGTATATCTGACCCAGAATCGCTCAGCAGAACAGCATGCGTGTTTATCGATTTTGTTAACTGATAGAAATCATATTTTTATCATTCCGTATTCATACTACGGGAATAGTCGGGTCGAAAGTGGTATATACAGGCGTCTCGCCGAACTGGGTCATTAGATTTATTAAACTTCTAGTAGGAATTTGATTTTGGAACTTGCAGTGTAGTTATGGCCCACTGTGGTCTATTTAAGCCATATAAGCTATATTTTCAACTTTATAGCACTTTCGATATACAGGCTGTTGATATCAACTTTCTTATTTTAAATGGAATGGTACAATTTTTATCGATACAAGAATGTGTCGAATTATTTACATTTAGTTTATATGAGGGTTCCCTATCCCTAAACTCAACCGTTTTTGAGATATTTGCAATTCTGTTGACTTTTGACCTTTGTTGTTTCAAGTAAAATTAAGTAGCTGATAAGGTATCAAATATTTAGTGGTTCTACTAATGTCGATGTAAGTACAAAGACGTAGGTAGAAAGTGTTATGGCAATAATGACCGAATCACATACAGCACGTTCGAAAACGCATCTCCAACGTGGATACCTTTAAACCAACAAAACTTTTTTATTTCAAATGGAACATGGTATTCTTTACTACAGCATTGAATGCAGCGTAAAATTCTACATCGATTGACATTGGGTTTGGTATACCTATTTTTGATAAATTTTAAGATATTAGCATTTATTGCTTAAAATATGACTAATTCCCAAGTTTCGAGTTTCTGAGATATTTATCATTGGAAGTTTTCCAATTATTAGCAAATTTTATGTAATTGTAATATTTTTACCGGCTTGTTAAATGCATCGAAAATAAATCAATTAAAAAAAAATTAAGAAACTATTATTCTAAAGGAACATTTATATTGGACATTTTGGAAGACTTTTAATAGTTTGTTCCTGATTTATGTTATCTGTCTGTATCGTTTAATACCTAGTTTAATGCAAAAGCCAAAAGGCTGCATTGTTTTCGGATACTCCATGTCAGACGACTCCCCTACAAAGAAAATACCTGGTCTAGTAAGTGAACAATATTTGAAATATTATGGGTGTATTTAGGATATCTGCTTTAATTTCCCTTTGTATTCTTTTTTGAGGTTTTTATTCATTGCAAGTAAGTGTAGGTATCTGATCGTTGTTACATTCTTCATGAATGTAGAATAAGTCTTAAATGTTATTTGTATATGTAACTTTCAATGTTTTTCTTATTTCTTTCGATTTACAATATTTTACATTTTAGAAGAAAATGTGTGAAGGAGTTGACAGCATTAGGACTTTCTATAAAAGATATGACTTGTTAATACTGCATAGGTTTATCACTGCGCAATTTGGTAAATTACCGACAGTGGATATCACTAGTTTGTTAGCACATCTCATGGCCTACATTAGTACATTAATTATTAGATATTAATCTAATAATTAATGTACGTGCTCTATGATTAAAAGGCATTACTATTAGTTTAGAAACTAGTGAACATTAGATATCTGAAACATAAATATTTAGATAGGTAAGGCATATAATGGACAGAGTGTTTTGTAGGAAAAAAACCCATTTTATTTGGTTGAAACTTGGAATTTAGGCATATTTTTAGCATTTTTTGCAAGAAATGCTAATACTTCAAAAACTATTAAGATCAATCGATATAGAATTTTGCGTTGCATTCAATGCTGTAGTAAAAAATACTTTGTTCCATTTAAAAGAAAAAAGTTTTGTTAGCTTAAAGGTATCCACATTGCAGGCGGGTTTTTGAACACCCTGTATGTGATTCAGTGATTATTGCTATAACACCTTGTAGCTATGTCCTTGTATTTACATCGACTTTAGTAGAAGCACTAAATATCTGCTACCTCATCAAATATTTGATTTTATTTGAAAGAGTGCAAATGTCAAAAAATCCACGAAAATGAAAATATCTGAAAAACGCTTGAGTTTAGTTTTGAATTTGGCGAGTCATTTTTGGCAAATGACTCAATTCATTAGATCGATAAAAATTATACTATTCCATTTAAAATGAGACAGTTGATATCAACACCCTGTATACCGAAAGTGCTATAAAGTTGAAAATATTTTCCTTAAATAAATGACAGTGGGCCATGACTACACGGCAAGTTTCAAAATCAAATTTCTATTAGAAGTTCAAAAAATCTAATGTCCCAGTTCGGTGGGACACCTGTATAAAAAATAAATTAAAAATAGACAAAGAACGATTTAAAAGGAATTGGATCAACTTCTCTGTTAAAATTGTGAATAAGCAAGCCACTTCTAGGTATCGAATAGACTTTTTGCTTTTTCCAGATAAATATGTAACACAAATAAAATATTATTTTATATTTTAATGCGGTTAATTAAATTATTAAGGAAAACGACGTTAATGAGACGAAGAATACGGAACTTCGAACCAAAGAAAAGCACACTTTGTTTCCGATTTTATTTACTGCAATATCATCAAAGTAGGCCTGTATTCTTTGTGGTCGCCGTCAAGTTATGCATTGCCTTGCTATTTACTAAATAAATAGCGAAGCGGCTAGCTGCAATATCACCGGTACCAAAACAATATTTAAGGGTAATTTTAAAAGTATATATCTCGGTTCTCTTAAGTTCTGCAGTTTTATCGCTCAGAAATAGTTGCCTTATTTTTAATGATCTATTTATATTTAAAATTTGTTACACCACCTAATAAACATCCTGTATATAATATATGTTGAAAAAAATTATTATAGTTGTAACATAATAAAAATTCAACATTAATTCTTCAACAAAACATTTTAATAGAATCAATTTGCAAGTGCAAACAACTTTAAAATCAACGACAAGAAAGGAAATAACTTCAACCCCAGTATTTTACAGTACTATCAATTTTACAAACCCCGCGATGGTGCAATAGGTACCCTCATAATATTCCATTAGCTAAAGCAAACTTAAGACGTTGTTCGAAATTCTTCACTACCACTAAAGTAGCGCTAGCAATTTTCTTCCAATTCCCCCAGCGATCTTTCCACGGTCCAACTTTCTACCAAATTAGGCTCCTCTTCGGCCTGATCTCGCCTCATAATTCTCAAGTCAATTAAAACAAGGCAAACAATCGTGAATGACATAATATTTACATTCGCAAATTACATCTCCGCTGTGTAGATATGGGCAGTTTTATCACGAGCGCTGTTTTTGTGAGTTTGTGCCCGAAGCGAATTGTACTTCTTCAATTATTAACACGAATATGTCTAATTGCGTGTAGGTAAATATAATATTTCTTGCTTTTGAGCTGGGAAAACGCGTTGTTTTGCTACCTTTCCAGAAAGGTAAATACGTATTTGTATGGAAAAAGCACTTTCGATGTTTACATATTTGCTAAGGGAATCTTGTTTGGTACATTGTAATACGATGTACTAATTATGAAAAAGTGCTTGCTGAAATACATAAAAGCTGCTTCGAGGCGCGCACAGTCAGTGGTGACTGCTGAGAAAGGTGCCACCGTCTCTCTCATATTCATTTAAGAATACAAATTTTATTGTATTCACCAACAGCCGGACATTCTCCTAGAATGTGGTCCTTGAGGAAGGTGGTTTTTTGAAATCGGTCCATTCGAGAGAAGTTTTCACTTTTAGAATGTGCAGTACGCTTTAAGTAGTTTTCTTTTGTTCCTACTTTTGGAACATCCTGTATACTCGAAAATATTTTTAGGTTATGCGGCATTGAATTCTGTAAGACTTCTGTAGAAAAGATTTTTTCCTAAAAGCAAAAATAGAGCTATAATCAAATATCTAGTCTTCGGGAATAGTATAATTAAAAATATTTTTAGGTTATGCGGCATTTAATTCTATAAAGCTTTTGTAGAAAGAACTTTTTTTCCTAAAATGAAAAATGGAGCAATGATGAAAGACCCAGTCTCCGGGAACACCCTGTATATACAAAAATATTTTTAGGTCATGCAGAATTGAATTCTATGAAACTTTTATGAAAAAGATTTTTCCCTAAAATCAAAACTGGAGCTATAATGAAAGATCCAGTCTTCGGGAACACCTTGTATATTCAAAAATATTTTTAGGTTATGCGGCATTGAATTTTACAAAACTTTTGTAGAAAAGACTTTTTTCATCATGCTTTTGTATTTTTCGACGCGTTTTTCGACATTTGTCACCATTGTGTGGCGCGCCAAAATATTCTGGACTTCAATCTACATAAAATGCATGTTCTTTTGTATATTTTAATACGATGTACTAATTATGGAAAAGTACCTGCTGAAATACATAAAAGCTGCTTCGAGGCGCGCACAGTCAGTGGTGGCTGCTGAGAAAGGTGTCGTCTCTCTCATATTCATTTAAGAATACAAATTTCACTGTATTCATAAAAAACCATAACATTGCCAAAATACGTTTTGTCGGTAATAATTTTCAGTAAAAGTAATGTTCCCAGGCAACTTTAAATTTCCCAGAATTATTTTTGCTAACTTCAATATAAAGGTACTTAAATAACCATTAATGTAATATAAAATGGTGTAAAGTAATTTAATGTTTCAATGTTAAAGTAACTAAAAATAATTGTGGAAAATTTAAATTTGGTTGTCTGGGTTTGTAATATAGTTCAGAATAAACATATTTATAAATTTTATTTATTCTTCATGGATGCGGATCCCTTGCAACAGCAATTGTAATGTTTGCAACCTTTAGTTTTAATTTTGTCAGTTATGCACGATTTGACAAAATTGTTTAAATATCAACCATACCCACAGATCTTTTGACTTAATGTCAAAATCCTGAAATTTTAGTATATAATGAAAAACGACCTAAGATATATCTGTTGAAAATGACAAGCCCGTGTTAATAACGAATTAATTTTATCAGATGTAGTATCAGGAAAAGTATCATCTGCTTAAACAAATAGTTAACTATATCTCAATCAAATCAAAGAACTTTATCTACCATATGTATTAATAGAACCGGGGCAATATCTTCGGAAGAAAGAAGAGCGTTTGAAAGGCAAAAAGAAGAGGAGAAGGAATGAAAGAAAACTAACATTTTAATAAATAAATTAAGAAGACAGGAGGCCAAAGAAAAGAAAGAAAAAGAGGTCTCTAAAAGGAAACAAGAAAAAACTTTAAAAAGTACTCCCTCAAAAAGGGGAAGGAGAAGATAAAATAAGAGATTTGTTTGTTATACAACATCAGTGTCGAAAGTGTAGCATAATTTTGTTGTTGTTGTTGTTGTTAATAAATTGGCCTTGGCGTTAACCATTAGTCACGTACGTTAAGCATTGAAATAACAATTATATATATTTATACAAACTACGTAATTCTTTATTTTTATAGTTCTATACTTACATTATTTATTTTTCATTTTATTTGTACAAAAGTGAACTATTAAAATTTGTACATACGTTCCATAAAAACCGTGTCAAATTATAAATTAAAGTACCATGGAATTTAATAACAAGCAATAAGTTCAACATATTAAAAACGATATATAGATAATTGTATAGGACAGTATTATCAGAATATAGATAAATAAATATTCAACTACAACGTTTAACATAGCAACATTCAAACGCACATATTTTATTTCTTGTTTTCTTTTTTTTCTCTATGCTATTTTTAAACGATAAACAATATTTTATATACACTGACGCCAAAGAATAATGTAATATACTAACCAATTACCTACATTTTACTTTAAAAAAAAATAAAGAAAAATTATGAAAATAAATCCTTATAATTACATTAATTTGTAATACTTATAATTATAGTAATTTGTTGTTGTACCACTTCTCTTGTTGTTCGCTCCGGTATAGCCGGTGTTACATTGTGTTCATTTAATTTTTTTACTGCATTTCTAATTTTTTAAATTGCATTTCCCAGCTCTAAATTAATGAATTAAATAATTTTAATTAAATTAAGAAAATAATGTATCTTCCTTAGTGTGTGCACGTTAAATTTTAATTGTAATTAATTCAGTCAAGATTCATATTTTATTGTTAATTATATGTTAGATCAATATGATTTTTTTTATCAAAAAAAGACAAAAGCTGTATAATGTTGATTTAAGGTACTTAATTTTAATTTGAAAATAATATTTATACACATCTTTGGTTTTTTGTAGCTTGAAGAAGGTGGCCACTGGTAGTTCCTCTTACAGAGCCACGCAAATCACAAATTAATCATTAGAAAGCTTTCATTTTCTGTAAAAATACTGATAAATACACGTACAAACACACACACACACTTTTAAGTACAGAACTAACGTTGCGGTTCCCATGATTTGATGCGACGAAACACGCCTTGCATTTGCTTCAAGGTCAGGCTACAGGCAAAAATTGCATTGAAGTGGGGTCAACCGTATCTTGGCCCGCTACCCGTTGGTTGATTGAGTCATTAATATACATCAATGCTCGGCACCGTAGGGGAAGGGTGTCTCCCACTATCATGGTAGGGAAATCTAAAGCAAGCGTGTGAGTCAGACGGCCGTCAAAGATCGGCTATGTTCTTCGATTTAGACCCTTCCTCGCAATAAAAATTGTGTCTGAAAATATTTAATCTTTATTAATTAGTGTAATAAGGTGTAGTATTATTCTAGCATGACATCGCGCGCAAATTAATAACTACAGTATTTCAAAATGAACAACCATTCATATCTTTCTTACGGTAAAAATTGTAAATGAAATAATAAATATAAGAAGGGAGTTATTTCTGAAAGAAATCATCAAAATAGTGTTTTAAATAAAAAAAAACAAGCCATTCGCTTAAGTATATAGGGTGATTCTCAATATATGCGACAAACTTTAAGAGCTGATTCCTGAGGTTATTTTGATCATAAAAGTTCATATGAGTATATGTCCAAAACGGTTTGGTTTTAAAGTTATTGAATGTTTAATAATAAATTATGAACTATGACTAACACGATATAATATCACAGTTGGTTCTTCAAAAACTATTGTGTTGAGAGGGAATTGTTTATTTCTCATTTTCAATATTTGTCAATAGTTGTCAGAGTATTCATTCAGTTTATTGCCAGTTTCTGTTTTCTAAAATGAATTACACGAATGCTGAGATGTGTGATATGCATTTCGTTTACGGTCTTGCCAATGGAAATTCGCGTGCTCCTAGCCGTTTTTATGAAGAACGATACCCGAACCGTATCATCCCGCATCATTCAATATTTGCCCGTCTTCACCAACGTCTTAGTGAAACGGGAAATTTTAAAAAACGGACGACTAATAACGGGCACCCATCTACAGTGAGAACTCCACAAGTTGAAGAAATGGTACTAAATAAAATTGAGGAACATCCTACTACAAACACCAGAAAAACTACGTTTGCTTTAAACATTAGTCAGGCCACAGTTTGGAAAATATTGAAAGATCAACTGTTGTATCCATATCACATTCAACGGGTGTAGGCACTTTTGCCGGTAGATTTTCCGCAAAGAGTGGCTTTTCGTCAGTGGATGCAACACAAAATCGCACAAAATCCTGACTATTTGGCTCAAATATTCTTCACCGACGAGGCTACTTTCTCTAGAAACGCAATTATTAATTTTCATAATAATCAGCTATGGGCCGAAGAAAATCCGCACAAACTTGTGAATGTCCGTCATCAACATCAATTCTTTGTTAATGTAATAAATACACGCCACTTGAAACCATAAAGTAGGTTACTTTGCTTATTAAATTGTCAGTTACGAGGCAGTTAGATTTTCCATTTCCATTGTTATTCTATCAAAAAATCAGAAATAACATGATGTTTTTAAATAAATATCCGTTACATAGTGTATGTATGTATAACAATCTAAATTATTAAATATAATTTCTTTGTTATATGCAAGGCATGGATTTGCTTATTAAATTCTGTTTAAAGAAAACGTTAAAGGTCATTATAGTTATTGTAGAACATAGCATATATGTATATCGCCATGACAATCACAGATACCTAATATATAAGTATGCAAAGTAATTAAACTAATTATTTGAAACTCCTGGCTAGAATTACCGTTTTGGATGTCATCTAATGATCAATTTCAACGACATTTATCAAAAGGCGATTACTTATTTATTTTGATTTAAACGTGTCGCATGTCATATTAAAGTTCATGGTAAACTACTCATTACATCCTGCAACGCATTTAATAATATTTTCAACCAGATTAGATAATAGCTAGATAGCCTGAACAGTAAACCTTAAACTTCACTTGTCGCCACACCGTATAAATGTGAATCACAATTAGATTTTGCTAAAATTGTTGGTTAAAATGTTAGTGGTAATTCTCTTAACCGTTTTGAGTTCTTTCCTGTTGTGGTTAATGCATTGGTACTATAAAAGACAATACTTTGAGAAATACTTGAGCGACTTTCCTGGTCCTTCACCTTTGCCTCTATTAGGAAGTGCTTTGGAATTAAACTCTTCTATCAGTAAGGATTGGGAACATTTTATTATAAATATATTACATATTATATTTGCAGAATTCTCCCTAAATTAATGGAGTATTATAACAGGTATAAAAATAATTTTAAAGTTTACATTGGGTCACAAGCGTATCTGTTAATAACTGAACCAAAAGAGATGGAATTTTTTCTAAATTCAAATTCTATTTTGACGAAATCAGATTCTTATACTTTTCTAAGGAATTGGTTGGGAACTGGACTATTGACCAGCACTGGTAAGTGAAAGAATTATAACTAACAGCTTCTTGTGGGTTTCGCCGTGTGTCAAAACTTTCGCTCGACGTTTCGCTGTTCATACTGACAGCTTCTTCAGGATAACTGAACTGATTCTCCATGGTCCGACATTCTTCTTATATACGCCCCTGGTGCATCAACCGTGAAGTTTCCGCTCATTGACCGTGACGGTTCGTAGTAGGCTCTTCCACGGTGTTGCTAAGGTGGTACCTTCTTCTCTGTTAACGGTTTTATTCTTCTCTATTTCTATGGCTTCCCTGATGAGTCTTTTTCCGTATTCTTGTGGTAGTTATTACTTTTACATTGTTGAAATCCATTTGTGTCCGGTGTCGTGCATGTGTTCTGCACCGCTGATTGATCGGTCCTTCTTAATCTTGCGTCCCTCTCATGTTCTTTTATTCTTATGTCGATGGCTCTTCCTGTTTGTCCGACGTAGCACTGTCCGCATTGGCATGTTATCTTGTAGATACCTTCTGTGCGCCCCTTAGGTATTTTATCTTTTGCGGTCGGTAGATACTGCTGGATCGACGTTGCAGTCCCGAAGCGTACTTGTACGTTACGTTTCTTCAAAATTCGGCCTACTTTTTCGGTGACTCCTGCTATGTAAGGTAAACACGCCATCCCTCTTCGTGGTTCTGTAGTTGTCTCCAGTGTCGTCTTCTTCTTAGTGGCTCTCCTTATGTCGATGTCAGTGTAACCATTCTTCTTTACACGCTTTTTCCAAATGTAAATCTTTCACTGGTAAGAGTGATCGACATAAGAATAAAGGAACATGAGGAGAGACGCAAGATTAAGAAGGACCGATCAATCAGCGGTGGCAGAACACATGCACGACACCGGACACAAAATGGATTTCAAGAATGTAAAAGTAATAACTACCACCAAGAACTACGGAAAAAGACTCATCAGGGAAGCCATAGAAATAGAGAAGAATAAAACCGTTAACAGAGAAGAAGGGTACCACCTTAGCAACACGTGGAAGAGCCTACTACGAACCGTCACGGTCAATGGAGCGGAAACTTCACGGTTGGATGCACCAGGGGCGTATATAAGAAGAATGTCGGACCATGGAGAATCAGTTCAGTTATCCTGAAGAAGCTGTCAGTATGAACAGCGAAACGTCGAGCGAAAGTTTTGACACACGGCGAAACCCACAAGAAGCTGTTAGTTATAGTTACACCGGCCGTGAAAGCCTACGCAGTGTTAAGTGAAAGAATTAATGATAAGGAGCTCTCATAATTAAATAAAGAAGCAGAAGTTTGAGTACCTATTTCGATATCCCTATCTATTCCATAAAAAAAAAATAGACATATTAACATAGTGTAAATCTATCAAGCATAAATAAAATACATTTCATCTTCTAAACAACTTAGATAAATGAAGTGTGGTACATGTACTTCCAAAAGTAATGTTGCCTGGTTATAAGTTCTGACAATTTTCATTTTCAAAGGAACAAAATGGAGAAAACACAGGAAAATTATAACTCCAGCTTTTCACTTTCAAATATTGGAAGAATTCATTGACGTTTTCAATTCCCAAGGGGATGTGCTGCTATCCAAACTAGAGAAAAAATCCAGGAAAGGTAGTTTTGATATTTATCCATTCATTGCGCGATGTACTTTGGATATTATTTGTGGTAAAGTTCCCAGTTCCCATATTTGAGAATTTTTTTAAACATGATTTCCATTTTAGAATCTGCCATGGGAACATCTGTCAACGCCCAAGATGATTACGAATCGGAGTATGTTAAAAGCGTGAATATCCTTCTGGAAATTCTCACCAAACGTTCATTCTCCGCAATCCTAGGCAATGATTTGCTTTACGCGTTCACTGATACTTACAGAAAAGAAAAGCGCGCCTTGAAGGTAGTCCATGATTACACCAGAACAGTTATAGCTAAGAGGAAGAAGGAGTTTTTCAGCAGTGGAGAAGCTCGGGAGGAATCAACGGATTCTTTTGGACGAAAGAAGAAAAGAGCGTTCTTAGATTTATTATTAGATTATTCTATGCGGGATCCAGATATTACCGAGAAAGACATAAGGGAGGAAGTCGACACTTTCATGTTTGAGGTATTCACAGTACATTGCTTATAAGATGAGGTGCAGGGTTGAGAAGCGAAATTAGTGGTTGTATAAATGTTATTATCAACTCGTTTTGAAATGTTATAGGGTCATGACACTACAGCAACATCCATTACCTTTGCACTTTACGCTTTGGCCAAGCATCCAAATTTGCAGGTAAATACATACATATGAGATTTTTTAGATAGCCAAACATGAAGTAATTTAATGGGGTTAGATCAGGCGATCTTGGTGGCCATCTTTGTGCTCCAACGACCCTGTCAGCAAAAAACTGTTGGAGATATTGGGAGGTTTGTCGAGCAATATGTACAGGAGCATTATCGTGCTGAAAATAACCTGCTTCAAGTTCATTTTCTTGTAACTCTGCAATAAACAATTCGAACATCTGTTGGTAACGTTGGGCTGTTACAGTTTCCTCGAAAAAAATTGGTCCTATTATTCGTTGCCTGGACATAACTAACCAAACTCCAACTTTTACGGGGTGTAATTGCGTTTCTCGAAATTCGCGTGGATTTTCTGCAGACCAGACGCGATACTTTTGTGATTTGATATAGCCTGTTAGATGAAACCAGGCTTCGCCCGAGAAAAATGATTTGACTAGCAAATTGTCATCCCTTAAATTGTTAACAAACCAATGACAATATTCCAATCATCTATCGTAATCTAATGGTAATAATTCCTATACCGTAGAAACTTTATAGGGATGAAAATGTAATTTTCTTTTGACAGCTCGTTGCGCTGAAGTGTATGTTCTTGCAGTATTCAAAAATACTATTGTTGGTGATATTAGATGTAAATATAAACTGTTTGAAAAAAAAATATTTACCGTTGATAAAGGAAGAATACTACAACACGAACACCAATGTCACTAAATATCAAGAAAATTGATTTGATCTATGAAATTTGTATGTAGCTAACTTCACTCATTAAATTGGCAATAAGTTTAGATAAATTTTTCCGGAAAACAGTTTTTTTATTACGACAATCATTTTGTATCTCACGGTATATGCCAGTGAAATGTAATTATCTTTATCTGTCTTCTTCTTTTAAGGAGAAAGCATTTGAAGAAATAAGAAAGATAGTTGCCGACGACCCAGAACGTAATACTACTTATAAAGACCTTCAAGAGATGAAATATCTAGAGATGATCATAAAAGAAAGCCTAAGACTGTACGCAACTGTGCCACTCATCGGAAGAGAGATAGAAAAAGACACAAAATACAGTATATTCCCGACAAATATTATACCATTACAAATATAATAAGAATCTTTTATAGATGGGGCTACATTACCAAAAGGCTTGATGATAGTATTGTTTATTTATGCTGTTCAATATTCAACAAATACGTACAACAACCCAGCAGTATTCGATCCGGAAAGGTTTAATGCAGAAAATTCCAAAGATCGACATCCATTTGCTTACGTACCATTCAGTGCTGGGCCAAGGAATTGCATAGGTAAAAGTTTTTTTTGAATGAAATATAATCGCAGTTGGAGTAAAGCCGATCTTTTGGAGTAGGTCAAAAATTCGCCATGTTGGAGATGAAGTCGACAATATCGAAAGTTCTGAGGAACTTTGAGCTACTCCCTCCAGTACCTGATCATGAAATTATCCTTAAGAGTGATGGGGTTTTAAAGTCAGACAGTGGCGTGTATGTTAGATTAAGGAGAAGGCAATAGTGAAAATTTAAATAATCAAATCATACCTGTGCTTTAATAATAATATATTATTATAACTGTTACATAATATATAACTTTGAGCATACAATGTTAACAATTTCCTATGTTCAGTAATAAAACAGGACAAATCAATGCATTGCAAAATTTGTTTTAACCTACAGCATTAATATGGCTATCTTCCATCTTCTCCCCGATTAATCTGAAGGGATGTATCTATTCAAAATAAATACACATGATAATGTATTAATACATATGGTACAAAAATATTAGGTGTGCTCATAACGCGAACCAAATTTGTTCACCGTTGGGCAGCCTCCGATGAGCGTCAACATGTGTCTAAATTCACTTATATTATGTGACAGTTCGGCAAGAAAATGTTAATTTTGCTTAGTGGGTTATGACGAGCATTTACAATGGTAGGTGTAGATCTACACTAATACATACCGGGTCATTCACGGAACCCGTCCATTAAAAGTTTTTGACTTTAGAATGATATCTCGATTTTGAAACTTTGGAGTTAAGCATAGTTGGCTATGATCTCTTTATAAAAAATAATTTTATCTATGTCGCACTTCTGATTACATGGAAAGTCATGGCCAGCTTTGATATTTTAAATAGAAACCTATATTTTTTTAGTGCATTTTTAGGTTCTACTAGGAATTTTACTAGAAAAAATACTTTTAGTACTAAGAAGTTAACCCAAATCAACCCTAGATTATGGGACACCCTGTATAATGTTGTTTACGTTTTATACCCTGGTTAAATAGTAGAGGACTCATACTGTCCGCAGTCACCATAAAAACTATACATCTTTCACTGTATAGCCGTTATACGCATTTACAGCTTTATATTTTTTGAGCTTTTTTTTTCACAAAAACCGAAATAACTCGGAAATGGTAACCAATAGGTAAGTAGATGTTTTATAAAATTGGCTTTAAAATTCCTAGTAGAACCTAAAAATGCACTAAAAAATATAGGTTTCTATTTCCCACCTGCTTGAAATTAGCCCATGTTATTGCAATTTATAAAAGGGGATGTGAATAATTTGGATAACTTTCGACCAATTAGTATACTACCAATATTTTCCAAAATTTATGAATCAGTTATGAATGAAAAACTGTTGCATTACTTTAACAAACACAAATTATTCTCAATATGCCAACATGGTTTTTTATTAAATCGGTCTGTAAATACGGCTTTGTTTAAATTTATTAACCAGGTATCTCTAGATCTTGATGCTGGACACTTCACTCTCGCTTTATTTATTGACCTATCAAAAGCCTTTGATAGTGTCAATCATAAAATATTACTTACAAAATTGGAATTTTATGGAGTTAGAGGATCCCCATTGGCATAGCTTAGAAATTACTTATTATGTCGAAAACAAAGAGTAATCATAGATGGTTATGAATCTCAATTGTCTGTGCTTAGAAGGGGTATCCCGCAAGGATCCATTCTGGGCCCTACAATGTTTTTGATATATATTAATGATTTGCTATTGAAGATTAGCAATATGAGTAATATTACTCTGTTTGCTGATGACATCACTATTGCGTTTGAAAGTAAAAACTTTGAAGATTTAGTATACAATGTAAATGCAGACTACACCAAGTTAAGCCAATGGATGTCTTTTAATAATCTGTGCATAAACTCAGATAAAACTCAGTGCATACTTTTCCGTAGTCGCTTTAGATATGATATCAGCAGTTTTGTTCTCAATGGAGAAAATGTTAAATTCATTGACTCTGCTAAGCTACTTGGCGTCTTATTCGACGAGAATTTAAAGTGGAATTGTTACGTGCAGTACCTCTCTAAAGAATTATCAAAAATTTGTTATGCTATTTATAACCTAAAGAAATCGTGTTCTTTATTTACATTAAAAACTTACTATTTCTCAAATTTTTCCTTCAGAATGATATTTGGTAAATACATACCATATACTGGGGTGCTGGGTCAAATGTAGACCGTATATTCCTACTGCAAAAACCGGCAGTTAGAATCATGTACAATCTGCAACACCGTGAATCGTGTAAAAAAACATTCAGAAATCAGGGTCTGCTAACCTTTTATGATGCCTATGTTTGCGAAGTTTTGTGTTTTGTGTTTAAACATAGATCTGAATTTTCTACATATACTAGTAGCTTTAATGTGAGAAACTGCAATTACTTACTGCCTTCTCGTCATAAAACAATACTTTATTAGAATAACCTCACTTACTTGGGGTGCAAATTATACAATAAGCTACCTGAAGAAATTAAGTCTATTGCTAACTTCCACATTTTTCGGAACCGAGTGAGGAGATATCTGTTGAATGTCTCATGTTATTCTCTCAAGGATTATTTGAAGTTTTAGCATGCAAACTGAACTCCTATTTTTGTTTGTGACGTTATTTTGTACGCTCTATGTATAGCCGTATTTGAAATAAAGATATATTATTATTATTAATATTATTATTCAAAATATCAAAGTTGGGCATGATTTTCTATGTAACCGGAAGTGCGACATAGATGGAATTATTTTTTCTACAGAAATCCTATAGTCAACTACCTATGCTTAACCCCAAAGCTTCAAAATCGAAATATCATTGCAAAGTTAAAAACTTTTAATAGACGGGTTCCGTGAATCATCCTATACAGTGAGGACGCGTGGATTGGAACAAATTCATTTAAAATTCAGGGATTTGTCTTTTAGTAAAACGCTCGGACACTTCAATTTTTATTTTTGGCTGCAGCTTTTGTATGGTAAATTCATGTAGATACGGTGCAAAAAAAAGTTACAACCACGAACTAAATTTTTTCATTTTTGAATTTTATATCGAATTCTAAGAATGTTTCATGTACCATGACCTATACCTAAACTCAACAGTTCTCTAGAAATTTGCAATTGATTTATCAAAATTTGTGAGGAACAAATTGATTTAAAATTCAGAGGTTTGTTTTTTGGAAAAACGCTCGGACACGTTGATTTTACTTCTGGCTGAGATTTTTTGTCGTGGTACATTCATGTATACAGTGTAGGCCAAAAATAAGTTATGACTACTAACTAATTTTCTAACTAACGGAAATACCTGTTTTTTATTTCTTTTTTGAATTCTGCATCCAATTCCAAGTATGTTTCTTGTATTAGGTCCTATACCTAAATTCAATTATCGAGGAATTTACGATTCATTTCTTTCAAAATTTGGGAGGACGCGTGACTTTAGCAAAATCATTTAAAATTCAGGGGTTGTTTTTTTGTAAATTTATTTAAAAAAAAACAGAACAAATCAAATTGAATGTTCAAATTGTTGATCATTAACTTGACAATAGGCAAGTCGATATTCAATTTCTTGTAACACTTCTGGCTGGATTTGTTGTGTTTCGACTCTAATTCTATTCTTCAGTTCTTCGATATTTTCTGGTTTATTGAGGTATACTTTAGATTTTAGATAACCCCATAGATAAAAATCTAATGGAGTTAGATCTGGAGACCTGTCTCTTACGTGACCCAGGGTTTTCTAAACTTTTTTTCTATCTTACTAACTACCGATCGTGTAATAGGCCTCTTCGGGTGTTTATCATTAAATAATTCGTAAACTTGAGCTTGTGTTCGGGTTCTGTTGCTATATCCTACCATCATTAAAATTTCTATTCGTTGCTTCTCAGTTAACGTGCCATTCTTCAAACATTATAACTGCACTTGACAATTACTTACTTGAAGTGTCACTATATGTTGACAAGTGACAAGTCAATTATCGAAAATACCAGAATTAAAAAAACAAGATAAATACATGATGGAATGTTTTCCTTGATACAAAAAAATCCCCAGAAATACGGTCTTAATTAATTCAATCATGAATTTCTCGATAACTGTTGAGTTTAGGTATAGGAAATGGTGTACGAAACATATTTAAAATTCGATGCAAAATTCAGAAAGGATATAAAAAATAAGTGTTTCCATCTGAAAAAATGTAGTTGATGATCGTAACTTGTTTTTTGGGCTACACTGTATATATAAATTTACCGTAAAAGAAACCCCTGCTAAAAACAAAAATCAACGTACCTCAGCGTTTTTCAAAAAAACAAACCCCTGAATTTTAAATGAATTTGTTCCAACCCACGCGTCCTCACTGTATATTAATAATATAATGACACCAATGATATGCCTTTTTTCGGAATTTAATTTAGATTGAAAAGAGATATTATTTATAGCTCTATTTGGATTACCACAGCTTTTTTAATCCGGAAAGGTAAAGCAGGTAACTTGGGTAGGGCTAGATTAGAAAAATATCTATACTTACGTCTAAATGTAAGTATACATCATTTCTCTGGACTTGCTCCGGTACGGTCATGTTCTCATATTAATACATATTCTGCAGCGGATCGCCTTGACCTTTTTAAAGTTGAACATAAAAAAATGTAAACATTGTGCATTCAGAAGTGAAAGAAAAATGCTTATGATATGTACGTAAATATGTTTGTTAAAAAATGTTGTAAAAATAAATATTTTGTAAATGGAGATTTCATCTTTTAAGAAATAGCTTATGCTGCATAAATTCTTCATAATATTTTCAAATTCAACTAGCAGATACTTAAAATTGTTATTAAAAAGAAACTTGCAGCAATAATATTTTATAAATAGCAAGACGAGATCAAGGTTAAGGCAGGACTAATGTGATAGGTTTATCATTTAGATTTCGTCTCTCGTATCTCTCTTCTTGCCTTGCCGCTCTATTTTGCTTTTTTTTTTCTTCTGTAACAAGGAAATCATAACATGATAGATAAAATCATTTATTTAGAAGCTGCCTATGTGTGCATTAGTAGAAGGTAAGACGAGATAGTGCTAGGCGCTATCTAGGCTGCTATTAATTCGTATCATCACCAAAATATCATGCATCGAAATATTATAAAATACTTAAAAAAATGTATATTTGCAATGTTTCTTATTTATAGAGGGTTTTGCTGGTTCGTTCATGGCTTTCAACACCGAAAACCATGACATATTTTTAAATAAGATTGAGAGCTACGAAATGCACGATATAGAAGGAGAATCCTTCAGATCTTAACTTTCTGGGAAATCCCAGAGTGTGATAGTCAAATGTAGCATGACGGATACTGTACCTGTTTTGGTGAGGGTGCCGCAGGGATGGATTTTAGATCCTTTACTGTTCGTACTTCACGTAAGTGATATCTGTTATCAGTTGGAATATGAACACAGTTTAATGGTAAATTACAAGAGTAAATGTAAATAAAACAAAAGCAATTATATTTATAACTCATAAATTATATCACATACGTCTTACTTTTTAAAATGTGCATCGTTGCTGGAAATAACAATTAATTTTAACTAAAATGAAAACATAATGTCTCTATATTAACTCTATAGATGACATAGCTGCGTTTTCTAGATTTTTCCCCCTTATAATATTTATATTTTACTTTAAAGAAATTTCTGGATCATTCGTCTTGGTGCGTCCATTGATTAAAAATACATTTTATCTTTATAGTTTTATTTTAAGGTGTAGTTTGTCTGTTTGGAACTTGTGTTAATAATCATATACAAGTTTATTTAGTTGTGCAATTCAATTTTTACTATTTTATCATTTGACTTCTTTTAAACTGTTTTATAATTGTAAATATTGCATTATTTAATCTTTTATTTATTTACTTATGCATTTTCGAATTTATTAATTAATTAATTATTTTGTACACTTATTTACATAATTTTATCCATTTTATTATTCATTTTAGCTTCAATTTAATTAATTTACATAATGTTAATTTCTTGTTGGATTTCTTCAACTGACCTGCAGATGTCCCTTAGTGGATGAAACCGGTTGTACGATATTAAAGAATTTGTTAGAAATTGGACCATTTGCCATATTATTTCTATGTGTTTACATTCACTCATAAAATTGATAGCAGATATTGATAGCACAAGACAGTATTTTTTTCGACAATCTTTCTGGATGATTTTGTATTTACTAGATATGCTAAAGCAGGTTACTTGGCTTGTCAAATTGTCAATTACAAGGACCAAGTTACAAAGTCCCATTTTCGCTCTTATTCTATCAAAAAATTAGAGATAAATTGAGGACGTTTTTAAATGAACTCCGTTACATAACGTAAATCCTAACAATCTGGATTACTTTTTATGTTTAATAAAATTTCTTAATTACATATAAAACACGCATTTGCTTATTAATTAGTTAATTGAAGGATTTGGTAATCTTATATTTATTTTTAAAATATCATTTACAATTTCGATAACCGTCTCTCGTCATGGTCATACCACAATAATATTCGTGTTCATAAAATGATTTTTGTCCACCATTTAAAAATGCTGACACGAAAGTTAATCTTCTACAATGTTGCTGTTGTAGCTGTTTTTTTTTCTACTTTAAATAAAACAGGTTAATCAGATCCCAATTATACTTACTGACCCACGATATTACTAGAGTGTCCGAGTGTACTATCAAAGCAAAAGTTTTGACTCAAGTTTGACATAAATAGAGCTAGAATCATTGGAGTTTCTTCGGTATTTCAATATTTCTCTCTTTAATTTTGAGACAAGACTTTTGTCTTCGATGGTACACGTTTGTTTCACTTGTTTACTCGATCACATGCAGTATAGGCGATGTCACTTCACTTGTATTAATTGCAGAATCCTATGCAAGACACACGTATTCAAAAATCGCAGTGCGAGTGGTATTTGTAATTAAAATTTGTTGAGAATTACTGCTCACATTTCAGCAACGTTAATAAATAATACTTATAACTAGTTTAACTATCGCGAATGTGCTTTCTTTAAAATTTAAATAGGCGAGCAATATAAAAAAAAATATTTGTTTAAAAATGTTAGTGGCAGCTTTGTTAACAATTTTGAGCTCATTTCTATTGTGGATGATCTACTGGTACTACAGAAAACGATATTTCGAGAAGCACCTGAATGTAATTCCTGGTCCTCCACCTCTGCCTCTATTAGGAAGTGCTTTGGAATTGGATTCCCCCGTTTGTAAGAGTTAGAAAAATATCGGGCATAGACTAATCATGCTTTACTCATAATCACTTAATCAAAAATGTTTTAAATAAAAGTCATTTAGGATTAAATGTCCTATAGCTCAAAATGATTTTAACATACATAGGGCGTTCGGTACATTATGCAACTCTTAATTTCTTCAAATGGAATGTATTGCGCATTTTCGCATTTTCGAATTGCTTTGGACTGACACAAATCACAAAACTTAATACTTTTTGAGATATTCAAGCTTTTTCATGGAAATGTTATTATCATGCTATTTTTAAAAAATTAACACTTATTAACAACTATTTTCTCATAATTTTTTTTGTAACAATTTAATACAACTTCTACTAAAAAAAAGTGGATACAATTTTTTTTTTTCATCATCTTAGTGTTCTTGAAATACATTTTAAATTACAAAGACTTTAAATGATTTTTTTAACGTGGAAATTTCTTGTAAATGTTATCGTTCCATTTTTGATGTAAAACTATAACATTGCTAAAAAATCAAGTGGAACAAACTATTCCTTCTAATGTTTCTAATGTCACTGATTGTGAGTATAATGCGTTGTTTAGGTTACTGTTTACTGCTTAGCTAAAAGTAAAACATAGTCAACCCATGAAAAGTAAATGTGGTGGTATATTACAAATAATTGCAGCTGTTCTCCCGAAATTAATGGAATATTACAATAAATATAAGACCAATTTTAAACTTTATATCGGATCGCAAGCATATCTGTTCATAACTGAACCAAAGGAAATGGAATTCTTTCTAAACTCAAATACAATATTGACAAAATCGGACTCCTATGTTTTTGTAAGAAATTGGTTAGGGACAGGATTATTGACAAGCACTGGTAAGAGCAAGAATTATCATAAAATACTTGTAATAATTTTTTGCTACAAGGAAACAAAAGATTGGTACAAAAATAATTAGAGCTAAATTTCAATCTTTAAAAAAAAAAGCTTAACGTAAAGATGCTTATAGTAAAGATGTTTATGTTTAAATTTAAATAATGAACGCTCTATAAATATCATCATTTTTTTTCTCTTACTAACCTAACTGGCAAATCTATTGATGTAGTTGTTTTAAGTTAGAACTTATCATCCATAGCAGTTATATACAAAAGGAGTTGCATTGATCATACTAATTGATAATCAATTATGTATATTGTTTAAAACATATAAAAATGCACTTTTAATGCTCATTAATTAGTGTGACCTCACACTGATAATACTAATTGTAAGTATAACTAACATCATTTCAGAGAAAATTTCACAAAAAAAAACTACTCAAATCTGTACGTATGACTTAATTAAAACTCTTGACTATGCATATCATGAAGTATTCTTTTAAAAAGTTTTTCTTTTATACATTTTTTGAATGTAAATCTCAGACGCATTAAGTCTTTCCTAAATGATAGACAACTTTCATTAAAATGCTTTTCTTGGTAATCATGGCGTACACACACAAAAAAAATCTATTGTCAATCTGAATATTTTTATTTATTCAGAAATCGAAACTTAATATATATTTAAATAAACTAAATTTTGTTGGTTAGAACATAAGAGTAAATTCTCTGAAAACACAATATACTCTTAGAACAAATAGTATAAATATTTGCATTGAAGTATACTTCCTCCAAATAAACTTTGTTATTATCGTAAGGAATCAATCATAGTGAGAAAGTCTGTAGATTCAAAATAAAATCCCTTATAAGTTTGGTATAATGAATTACTATATAAAATTATTAAATGTTTTGTACTGAAAACATGAAATATCAAATTAAAATTACCATAATATTGAAACATTTGAAACGGATTTTACCTCATCATTCACTGCACTAAAACTTATCTGTCATTGGTTCCCTCTTTTTTAGAGGGTTTAGGGGGTTTTGCATATACATACGCTTTACTTGGCGTCACTTTTTGACAGACCAGCGAACAGTGTTGTTGGTTGTGAGTGTAAGTAAATCTAAATGGATACCCCAGCCGTTTCACAATTACTTAAAGAATAGGGTGGAATGGGGCTGATGCACAGATGCTACCATTAAAATATTCGAAGGTAAGTACGTATGTGTTATTTAATATTAAATGATTACTGGTTTAAAAAACTTTGAAATAATACTTAGAGTCAGCGCCATTGTGTCGATAATATATGAACACGGTAGGTGTGTACATTAACAAACATATGTAGGTATTTACTAGTTATTAGTTTTCAGTAGGTATACAGCAAATTATTATACTGGTTGAAATTATATCGGTAACCAACGCCGGCTAGATACCAGGCCCAGGCATTGAGTAAGAGGTATCACGAGAACACCGGTCGCAACGACAGATACGCATAACATCTATACCTTTACGCATCAATATCCCGTGCGCACTCCTGGAGTACCCGGATACGCTACCTTCTCCCAAACATTGTAAAACTATAAAGTATGACAATAAATTTATTGAATATTATTATTTATGACATAATATTTCTTTATTTATTAATTTTCCCCTACCGAGGTTTTTTGATGTTACAGACACAAAATTAGTAGGTAATTATTACCCTTGAATAGTAGAAATGCTTAGATTAAGCAGGCAATGATACTATCTTAAGGTGATAATACTATCAGTTCAATATATTTATATTTTGGAAACAAATAATGACAATACTTCAAATAATACTTTTATATGCTTCTATCAAATCTACATAAATTATTAAGGCATAAATATAAGAGTTTCCAGTTGAGAAAATCGATTTACTCAAATCTAAAATAATTGAGTTCGGCACCTTTCAGTGAGCCCCATACATTATAACAAATCTTATTATGATCTTTTTTTTGATTTGATGCAGTGCTTTAGTGATATTCCGTTGTCTCAAGATAAAAAACCCACCCTATATATACATTACAAACACATCATCACATTTAAAACGATAACACACAATTTGTGTGTCAAAAACTAAGGCTTTGAAAATTCTCAAAAGAATCGAAACGTAAACAACCAAATAAAATGTAATGTAGGACAACAACGTGTTTTTTACATAAAGATACCGTCCTACCCAAAAAAAATAATAATAATAAAAAAAGTTAAAGCATACTCAATCAATAGTTTTTGGATTTAAGAGAACATTTATAATTGCTTTTATATTTGTATTTTTAATATTTTAAACATTTTGTGTGTATAATTAGGTAAATAGCAGTACAGTCCAACAAATATCCCGTGACAGTATTAAGTCTTTGTGCGTACATTGTACTGGAGTGGGGAGCGTATACGATGGCCGCTTTACACTATATATGTTTCAGCTCCGCCCTTTTTGCCACTGCGCAACTGTCACAAGCGATTTGTCGAGCTGTACCTATTTATATTTGCATGAATAAGCGTGCAATCTCAATCAGCGAACAGATAAGACAAGAATCGTCACTTGTTGTCGCCACTTTTGATGTTTTGTCGCCGGAAATATGGAATCCAGGGCTACTTCATTATTTTCATCGTCAGGTGCGTCAGTTGGCTTCCTGTTCTTTTACTCTAATCATAAAGTGCGTGTGTCTGAGAGGGATATATAATCACAATTCAAAATGGCCGCTATTTGTCATCTGCTGTGATTTTCTGCGAAGGTACATATTTTACGGAATTTAATTAGTAATGAAAACATTATTACTGTTATTACTAAATAACAATACAGCAAGAAACAAAATAACAATAAGTTGAATTAAATACATGGTAGAATCATTCCAAAGATAATATTTAATTATTCTCAATTACTCTCAACGACCGTCAGGATCAACGTCAGAATAATGACAACATTGGCGCCCTCTCTGTAAATTGACAGTGCTGTCGAAACGCCAAAGTCATAGTATATATATTCAGTAGTTTCACATCATCGGAAACATGGGTTTCAAACATGTCGCAATTGTAACTAAAACTATTTGAATTTGTTTACAAGCAAAAATCTAACCTACAAAGCCGTTCCATTCTGTTATATGCAAGAACTTTTATTTAACAATCACATTACCACACTGATATATTTATCAGTATTCAGATCAGTATATCTGTATTCAGCAACCACCCTTTTTGACGTTCGCGTAACCATGTATCCATAACAACGCTAACTACCGTCTCGACTCCTAGGATTATATTACATATAGGAACGTTATTGGTGACATATGGATGTTGTGCGATTTTCTGTCAATTGTCAGTCTGTTCCAGTATATAGGTTATTTTGGTGCTCATTTTATAATTGTTAGTTACAAGCAAAGCCGCCAAAGCGCCATCGCGTAGTTCCTTAAATTGATAGACAAAAGATCAAAGGCCTAATTAAAGACCTGTCAAAAATAACAAGTGTCGCTTCTTGTCTTATCTTTTCACT
Source organism: Protaetia brevitarsis (assembly GCA_004143645.1). Taxonomy (NCBI): domain Eukaryota; kingdom Metazoa; phylum Arthropoda; class Insecta; order Coleoptera; family Scarabaeidae; genus Protaetia; species Protaetia brevitarsis. The sequence goes on from RXPK01001828.1 coordinate 56,260, forward strand.
GTGTCAACATAAACTATTGTATCATTATTTTTAAAGGAAGTAAATGGAGAAAACACAGGAAAGTGATAACTCCAGCTTTTCATTTTCAAATATTGGAAGAATTTGTTGAGGTTTTCAATGCCCAAAGCGAAATTATGTTATCCAAATTAGATATAGAATCAACGAAACAAAGTTTTGATATTTATCCATTCATTGCACGATGCACCTTGGACATTATTTGCGGTAAAATTTTCAAAGCATCCTCTAGAATTTTGATAAGATGATGTTAAATTCTCATTTTAGAGACCGCCATGGGCACATCTGTCAACGCCCAAAACGACTACGATTCAGAATATGTGCGATGCGTAAATACCCTTTTGGACATGGTCGTCAAGCGTACATTCTCTGCAATTCTACGCAATGATTGGGTTTATATGCTCACCGGCACGTACAGAAAAGAGAGGCATGCCTTAAAGGTGATCCACGGCTATACCAGATCAGTTATCGCTTGCAGGAAGAAGGAATTCTTTAGCAACGGCAATTTTCGGCAAGAAACTACGGATTCCTTTGAACGAAAAAAGAAAAGGGCTTTCTTAGACGTTCTGTTGGACTATTCGGAACGAGATCCCGAATTTAGTGAGGAAGATATTAGGGAAGAAGTCGACACCTTTATGTTTGAGGTACTAAGGCGAAGTATGGGTTGAGTCGCAGTACTCACATGGACATTACTGTCACCTTATTTTGCATTGTTATAGGGCTATGACACGACGGCAACTTCAATTACATTTGCCATTTATGCTTTAACCAAACACCCGAAGATCCAAGTAAATATATATTGTTAATCAAATATGTTGTAAGGGTCTTCTGCCTTTATATTTTTAGGAAAAGGTTTATGAAGAAATAAGAAATATATTTGCAGACGATCCAAAACGCAATGCTACTTACAAAGACCTTCAAGCGATGAAATACCTTGAGATGGTGATAAAAGAAAGCTTAAGAATCTATACAACCGTGACCTTCACTGGAAGAGAGATTGAAGAAGATATAGAATGCAGTACATATGAAAGAACTATTATAGTACTATTAGAAAAGTGTAAAATATCCACCTTTTTTTAGATGGTATAACATTACCGAAAAGCTTGATGGTAATATTGTTTCTCTATGGTGCTCATCATGCAACAAATACATTCAAGAACCCAGAAGTGTTTGATCCGGAAAGATTTAGTGCTGAAAATACTAAAGACCGACATCCATTTGCTTACGTACCGTTTAGCGCTGGACCAAGGAACTGCATAGGTAAGAGTTATTTATAACTTTAAATCTTGACCATGTATATATAATATTTGATTTCCTTTTTCTTGGTTTTTAGGTCTTTAATATTAAAACATGAATGAATACGACGACGACGACAACGTTTCGCTTTATTAAAAAGCTTTTTCAAGTAGATATATAAATAAATGTAGAAATTGTAAATTATAAATAAAATGCTTTTGTTTAATAAATGAAAAAATTGTTGTGTTTACTATGATTTTGAATATATTATTATGTTTTTATTTAAGATTGCATTTTAAAATAGGATGTTGTGATTATTTGTTTATAAAAATTTTAATTAAATAGTTCTTTACAAATATTTAATAACTAAATAAAATATTTGTAAAGAACTATTTAATTAAAATTTTTATAAACAAATAATCACAACATCCTATTTTAAAATGCAATCTTTAAATAAAACATAATAATATATTCAAAATCATAGTAAACACAACAATTTTGTCATTTATTAAACAAAAGCATTTATTTATAATTTACAATTTCTACATTTATTTATATATCTACTTGAAAAAGCTTTTTAATAAAGCGAAACGTTGTCGTCGTCGTCGTATTCATTCATGTTTTAATATTAAAGACCTAAAAACCAAGAAAAAGGAAATCAAATAGAGTTATTTATTAGTATGAAATTGGAATAGGTACGGGTTAATCCGATCTCTTGAAATAGGTCAAAGATTCGCTATGTTGGAAATCAAGTCGACAATATCCAAAGTTCTGAGGAATTTTGAATTGCTCCCGCCAGTACCCGCAAATGAAGTGATTCTTAAGAGTGGAATTTTAAAGTCAGACAACCGTGTGTATGTCAGACTAAGAAGAAGGTGAAATTAAACATTGAGATTATTATATAATAATTATGCCCATTATTTGAATATATATTTTGATGATTTAAATTGTAGAAATAGATCATGGAAATAAAAGTATACTAAGAGTAATCTGCATATTTCATCTTTAGGAATCTTTATGGTCTGCTTAGTCTTTTCAAAATATTATTAATATAACTAATTACATAGACAAAGCAGGTAGTCAGTTCACTTTATAAACAAGATGGGATCAAAGCTAATGCATAATTATGTACGCTGGGCCAATCAAAGTAAGGTCATGCCTCTAAGAGGGCGATATCAATATTTTTTTCCTATGGGAGTGGCTTATACGTTGTTTGCTTCGACCAATGTCGAGAATCTAAATATTTCCGTCCCGTAAAATAACAATCCTAAACGCGGTTAAATTCCAACTGATTTTTTTATAAATACTTCTTGTATGGCACACTATGGCTCAGTTATTACAACTAAAATGAAATAAGGCTCACAACCATACACCTTGACGATAGATAGTATCAAGGTACTTTAAATATCTGTAGCAGGATGTTAAGAAAGGCGTTTGATGGTTTTAATGTTTGGCCCGCTATCCGGGACTACTTGAAGACAGGCCGGCGTAGTTATCACCGATCGTTTGTAGAGCCGCTTGCTTGTATGCGTATCCGATGCCTATTAAATTGATACCTCTTTTCTTTAGAGTTGTTATTGTTATCTTAACTATTTATTTATTATAATATACTACTTGCGTACCTTGTTTCCCGTAATATGCGCAAGTGGTATGTTATTTAGTTACCATAAAATATAAAAATATTAAATATATTAAAAAACAATAACTTTTCAATTATCTAGAATGAATTATTTTTAAATGAAAAACGTGGGTTTCTCAACAGAACTTTAAAGTTCGATATACCAAACTGGCGAAATATCGTCATATAAACGTATTTTATAAATAAATAAACATATTTTATAGAATTTTTTTTTTTCTATATCATGACCGACAATTTCTAGGAAATAATATACATTTTAAGATTGAATATCAAATAAATAACATTTCGATAGATATTAGAAACGTTCAAACTGTAAAATCTTGTATTAAAAAAAAGAAAGCTGATAATATCCTGTATATTAGAAATTGTATGAAATTTTCACTGAATGGATACAGATTTTAGTTAATATATAACATCCCTACAAGCTGGAACATTTCTATTTTTTTCTAAAATTCTAAAAGGAATTCCGAGAACAGGTTATACGGTATAACCTGTTCTCCGATTAGGTATAACTTATACCTCATTATGCAATGTCAAGTAATCTTATTTGCAGGTTGCAAAAATAGAAGAAATTGTTCTTTTAACGATAGTAAGATTTGCATTTCACGAGTTTATTAAATATATTGATTGTAGTAAATTAATAAATTCGGTATATTACTGAAACATGTACTATGTATATAATAGCAAGTCAAATGAAGTCCTTAGAAGACGTGGTCGTTTCTAGTCGTAAGTTGTTGAAAATATTTATTCCTTCTTCAGGAGAATTGAGGGCCTCTAGTTTCTAATCTTTTTGATGAGCTCTTCTAGGCGTACTTAATAAATGTACGCAAACAATACACTTTCAACAGAATCACAATTATATAGAAGATTATTATTCTATATTTTAATAAGTATTTTCAAATAATGTTTGTTTTTGAGATATAGTTAGTATAAGCGTTGTGTACACGTTGGAGTCACAGTTTGGTGTATATTCAGCATATCTTAGATCTTCTTTTTTACATCTACATAATTTTATTATAGGGAAAGTATATTTTTAACAAGAAAAAAATATTCACACCCAATATTTTTAGCATTTTAAGTGTGTGATGACGCTTTGCGGTCGTCACAGATAGTAGATAGGAGATAGTAAATAGATGGTGAGAAAGGTATACTCATAAGGGAAGTAAAGATAAGCGAATTACAGAAACAAGTACTCATTTCAGACTCCAAAAATAGGTAAAGATTTGTTAGTTTAGTTAAAAGTTCTTATTTCAACCAAAGTTTCATCACAAAAAATACATTATCTAACGGAGTCGTTACAATTCGACAAGGTTGAATAAACAATAAAGTACTATATAATACTCGGTATATAAAAGATAAGAGTACACAAAATATAATAATCCCCACAATACTTGGGAACTATTGCAAAGAGAACTACGCAAGTGGACAGACTACAAAGGAAATTATTGTAGTATAAATAAAAAACTATAAAGGTCTCTAACAAAAGTTTTTCTAAAGATGGCTGTGTCACATTAAGATTAAGTCGATGGTCCGGTATCGTACACGGTAGTAATTCTCTTTTATTCAAATTAAACGTTAAGAAGAAACTTTACAATATTTGCCTATTCGGCTAATGAAACGACATACGCAACAATTTTCTTCACTTTCTATGCAAAGAAACTTCGAATTTTGAACAATGGGTTAGTTTACATTAGATACATTTATAAAATAGAGGAGCAACCTCTTTTGCTATTGAAATAAGACAGAAATTAATCTTTTTATTTGAAAGTAATAAATCTTTAGTTATAACAAGAAAATACAGTGAAAATAATTACGGTAGCTGTAAATATAACATAAATAGACATTCAGAAATAACACAATCACGCAATTAATTTCGTCAACATCTCCTCCTATATGTATCTCCAGTATATTGCTGTTAAACGATACCACAGATTGTCCTTTCCTGCTACAACGCACCCACTGTACAATCGATGACGAAATAAATAGCTCATGTTAGATTAGAATTGGTATGGTAATAAAAATCCATTCGCCGCCAGCTCTTCAGGTCTATTGTGACGTCTTCGGTGGTGTTCTCTAATTAAACCTATAATCGTTCGGAATAGCTCTTTTGCATAATTGTCTCTTCTGGAGTTATCCAAACTCAGTAGCGGTGATGGTTAAAACGTTACGGTCTACCGTAATATACAGGGTATTCCACGTAACTGGTTCATTAAAAGTTTATGATGTTCGATATTTACTTTATTTGAGATTTGCCACCAGTATCTTTCCGATTGGACACTATAAATGTAAATACTTAAACCAAAATATCACTTCCGATTGACCCGGAAATGGATGTCCAACTTTCATTTTTAAATAGAATGATATACACTTTTTTTCATTTTTGGATTCTACAATATAAATACGTCAGTTTTCATTAGCTCATTCCTATAGCTACATGTTGCGTTTTTGAGTTATTTCCAGTTTTTCTCTTTTTTTTTAGCTATAATCATTGCATGTCATGGAGAAATAATATCTCGGTTAATACTTCTGCAGTAGACACTTCAAATTTGCTATGTTATGAATGATAGATATTACTCTAAGAAACGGTAACACAACTTTACATTCTAAATACAGGGGTGTTCAAAAACTGAGGAACAAAGTGAACATATTTTCACAAATGCAGAAAACCCCGTTTTTTTAAATAGAACACCCTGTATTTTAATCGAATTAGAAGTAAATATATCCCTATCGCTTTAATAAGCATCCCTATACCTATTCTTAATAGTTTTGAGATATGAGCGACTTTTTGTAAAACAACTAGGTAGCCCTATCTTTAATGTATGGGATGATAATAGGAGTAGTCGATTGTACAATTTACCGATTTTTTCAGTTTCCGGTAATTCGGTAAATGAAAATGAATATACCGTTTAACCGGTAAATACCGGAATACTTGTATCTAATTATTTTAAATAGTTGTAAAAAGTAAAAACAAATAAAAAAGTAAAACAAATCATCTAAATATTTTGATGTATTTACAACATGTTGCATTAATTTCTCTCATTATGTGGTGTATTCAACAATGCTATTAGATTAAATAGTGAAGTTTTTAAAATGTGAACTTTTAAAATCTTAAAAAAACCCAGAGCAAAATAACATATCTAACAACTTTTACGAAAGATAGTAAGACACAAAACCAAAAAATTAAGAAATTGAAAATTGCCTTGTTGACAAAGGCAGCTAGGAAAAAGGGGTGTTTTGCTTCCTACGTCTACAAACAATGAACATTATCTGCTTTTTCTTTGTCGTTGCCTTTTCATTATCCGTTTGATTTCCATTCTATTTCTGTTAATTTTACCGACCTTTTTTAAATTTTTTGATTCCATCTCGTCGAACTAACTTGGTGGAAGGAGGTTTACGTTCTAATCAAAAGTTTTTTGTCAATTTTCTTCTATAACTCTATTCTAGGGAATACAGCGGTCTCAATCTCAAAAAGTTTAAATTAAAATAAACAAAAACATCTCTCATAAAATTAATAGTGTACCTGTTTTTTTTTTCTATTTTCATGTCCATTTAGACCTTAAATAAAACTAAAACACAATATTTCGTAGATAAAAAATCTGGTAAGAAATTTTTTTCTTTACCGAATTCCCGTAATTTGTAATTTACCGTAATTTAACCCAACGTTTTTGGTCAATTTACCGGTTAACCGGTTTCCTTATCAATCCTTATTGGAGTCTCACTTGCAGTATTACCGAGATATAACTTCTCATGATGCAAAGATTTGACAAAAAAAAAAAAACTTATAGGAATAGCTAATGAAACTGACGTAATTACAGTTGTGATCCAAAATAATAAAAATATATACTACTTTAAAATACAAAGTTGAATCATTCCGGTCACGGAATGATATTTGGTAAAGGTATTTTGATTTAATAAAAATAAACGAACTGGTGCAAAATCTCAAATTAAGTATAGAAAACATTATAAACTTTAATCATGAACCAGCTACGTGGAGACCTGTATCGGCAATGTTTTTTATAACTACCACTCAAATATTTTGAAATTAGACGAGTTTAATTGTCTTTGAGCAGTTAAGTGAATATTTTATTGTTTATTAATGTTATGTTTTTTTTCTTTTTTTGATCTTATGTCACGGAAAGACTTCCGACTTGCTAAAGCAAAACTGATCATTTACGATTAAAAATTAGATAAAAAGCGGAGCAAGTGATGGCATAAACCATCTTAAAATTTCATTGAGGTACTACACGATGAGTTATTCCATTTTAAATTTATGAGGGGGTACTCCTGGGGCGCAGTTGTAACGTCAGAAATGTAATTCTGCCACGGAAAGTTCCACTACATAGAAATAATAAGTTGGTTAAGTAAGAGCATGGCGGCCTGTGAGTAATTTGCGAGTGAGCGATTGCAACAGCTTACATTTGTTGATCACAATAAGGTTGATAGATTTCCACGTCCCTTGAGGCACTATTCTTAGAACACGTTGACTTTTTTTTTGGGAAGTCATGCAATAGTTCTACCACCCAATTTAAAATTATTTTTTTTTATATCAATTATACGTCTATCCTTCAGTAGCAATATATTATACGTCTCTAATTGACTGTTTTAACTAAAATTAGATATTTTTTTCTTTTGAACAATTAGTTAAACCCATAAGCTGTTTGAGATATGGTTTTCTAAGATACATTTTGGGTTTTAATAAGAAAAATTTCTTCAAGTGACACTGTGAGAAATATCCAAAATTATCGAAAGCTTGTAACTTTCTGGAAAATGTTTTATATTCTGCATAAATTAGTTCAAAAGTTTTATCTACATCCATACAACAAAACTGTTCATCTCATAAACTTGAAAGTTGTTTAGCAACTTGTTTTATCAATAGTTGGATTACTTCAAAAAATAATTGAGTGTTTCTTGAAAATTTTTTAGAATATCAGATACTTTGAAGAATAACAAAGCAAAAAATTTAATTTAGTAAATCAACAGAACGAGTATTAAATGTAAATAACACATCAATAATTTATAAAGAAATTTGTTTTTTTAAAATTTCGTCTTCAAGCAATGTAAACCTCTTGTTGGAAATTCAGTTAAGTTTTTGCAGATGTTAAAACAATCCATTTTCTGAAGTTTTACACGCAGAATGCATATTTATTTGTTGAACAATATTATATTAACATTTCTTTGCAAATTTGAATAAAAGATCGGTGCAAGCAAGATTCACGATATATGAAAGTCAAAAAGTGCAAATTCAAAATTATTATTGCTTGAGAAAACCTCTCACTGCATTAAGGATTCGATCCCGAATAGGCCCTCCCAGAAAGTTTGAAAAACAAAATTAATTATTCACGCTCGCACTAATTCAAATTCGATCGCAGTGGTCCAACGAGTTTCGGCTCAGACAGTCCTCTTTGAGTTTTATAAACAATGAAAAATTTCCCGAAAATTCCCGCGATTAATGAGTCAAACTTTCTCATGACTAGAAATAATAGTTCCTGCTGCTAAATAACGTTCATCAATTGAGTAGTTAATAACATCGATTTTCCTATAATAAATTTATTAAAACTAACATTTTCTTGTAAAGCTTCTACAATAGTGGATTTTTTCGTTCTAACCGTCCCTTAAGCCCATGATTTTTAACTATGTTTCTTTTTGAACTTCAATGTAGTTTTGTTTTTAAAGGCATTCAAAGTAAAAACATGACCAGCAAAATAAAGTACTTTAAAAGTACTGTCACAAGCCATTTGCACGTGCGACCTCGTTATCATTGAAATCATTAAGAGCCGTTTGATTTGTTTACTATTTAAAATTGACGTTTCTTAGTAAACATAATAATATGTGCGGTAAGTCAGATTTCTATGAACAGAAATATGTTGCTTAGGTTTTAACTGCTGTCAACTAACCACCTGTACAACGACCAAACGTAAATTACAGGCGAAAACGTGGTAAATAACACAACTACAGCTCTGTAGCGTAAATTTAAGAATCGACGGAATACGAAAGGTCAGAAATAGAGAGGACGAATCAATGCCTCATAAACACTAAATACGTCTCATCATAGCGAAAAGTTGTGTGTTGCATAACTCTAGTATAAATTTCAATGCAATTGCGTTCATCCAACTGAACCATATCATCGCCTCAGTGAATTCTAACGAAAGTCGCGGTCATTATTTGACCTGTTTTTGCGGGAATGCGAAAATTGATATATTTCTTCTAGAATTGTTTTTTTATATTTGAATAATAATTCAAAACTTCTAGTATAATAGTCAAAACATTAAACATTTTTCCTGGTGAGGCGCCGCCTCAGTTGCCTCACCTTACCAGCCGCCACTGTTAAAGAGTAAGATGTGTTCAGAGATGACAATTGGATTACCGGAACCTCGTCAGCGTTTTGCGACCATCGCACTCGCAAAGGGATTGAAGGCGAGGTGTTTGCATTCAGGTTGTGTTCTCTGAAAAGAGTGGTTAATAATAAATGTAGTGCACGAGTATATAGTGATGCTTTATAATTGTAAAACCTCCTACTTCTACAAAGACCCAGAAAACGGTAAGTACCCTTTTTGGTATTTATACATATACATATATTTAAAGCTAAAAGCGAGTGGTCAGACACCCCAACCCTAGGTGAATGGATGTGATAATATGACAAACTGTTTTCCGCCTTGAATTAAAAGTGGACATGCTTTTGAAAATTTTTAGTTTAAAACCCTTGAAATATTTGAAGTGGGTTTGTTTTATATTAAGGGAAATGTGTAACCTTACACACGGAAATGTAATAAGCGCATTACGAATAACAAAGTTTACAAAATAAAAGGTAAAAAATATAACTTTGTGATATTCTTGCCAAATCAATTGAAATGCACTGAAATTATAATGGAATGTAAAAATACATATGCAAAAATGCGATATAACGTATCAAACTGTTTGAATATTACAAGTTCTCGTGTAATTTTGCATTTCAAAGTAAATTTATCCGTTGACAATCACATTTTCTTTGTTATAGTATATCAATTATTGAATTTGGGCTTCCTAGAGTTTTTTTTCTTCTTATTTTCAACTGGACTTGTCAAAGCGTGTAATATTTGTTAATGACCTAATGCTTTATATCGGGCTGTTTTGAAATACGGCACAAAATTTTACCGGATGTTAGAGCGTGACAAAAAGGTGTTAATAAACTATTTTCCAACTCGCACTAATTCAGAAAAAAAGGTAAATTGACAACTACTTATACTATTTAGGATTCATAGCAACTGTCGAAAGTGAGTCACATCCGTTCTAGAAAGCGATTTTGAACACTTGTTATAACATATGGAAATATTTGGAGTTGAAACATTCTAACAACAAGATAATTTGTAAATTTAACCTTTTTTTGGTGACGGTTAGAGTTACAAAAAAAATATATTAGCATCATTTTGTTTGAGGTGTCACACTCTAATACCGTATCAAATTTTGTTCCCTACTTCAAAACCAACCTTTAAAATGAGAGAATTCCAGATGCGGTCTATAGGCTGAATTCGATTTTTTCTTTTTTTGGTAAGGGTTAGAGTTACGAAAAAGTTTTATAAATTTTCCTGTTTGGATTATCATGCTCTAATATCCTGTAAAATTGTCTCCCTATTTCTAAACCAGCCTTTATATTGAGAGAAGTCCAGATCCGGCCCATAGGCTGAATTTGGAAAAGATTTTTTTTTGGGTAGGGGTTAGAGTTACGAAAAGTTTTTTAAGAGTTTCCTGTTTGAATTGTCATGCTGTAATACCCTGTTAAATTTTGCCCCCTATTTCTAAACCGCCCCTTATATTGAGAGAATTCCAGATCCGGTCTATAGGCTGAATTTGAAAAAAGATTTTTTTTTGTAGGGGTTAGAGTTACGAAAAGTTTTTTAAGAGTTTCCTGTTTGAATTATCATGCTGTAATACCCTGTCAAATTTTGCCCCCTATTTCTAAACCGCCCCTTATATTAAGAGAATTCCAGATCCGGCCTATAGGCTGAATTTGAAAAAGATTTTTCTTTTGGTAGGGGTTAGAGTTACGAAAAGTTTTTTAAGAGTTTGCTGTTTGAATTGTCATGCTGTAATACCCTGTCAAATTTTGCCCCCTATTTCTAAACCGCCCCTTATATTGAGAGAATTCCAGATCCGGTCTATAGGCTGAATTTGAAAAAGATTTTTTTTTGGTAGGGGTTAGAGTTACGAAAAGTTTTTTAAGAGTTTCCTGTTTGAATTATCATGCTGTAATACCCTGTCAAATTTTGCCCCCTATTTCTAAACCGCCCCTTATATTGAGAGAATTCCAGATCTGGTCTATAGGCTGAATTGGAAAAAGATTTTTCTTTTGGTAGGGTTAGAGTTACGAAAAGTTTTTTAAGAGTTTCCTGTTTGAATTATCATGCTGCAATCCCCTGTCAAATTTTGTCCCCTATTTCTAAACCACCCCTTATATTGAGAGAATTTCAGATCCGGTCTAAGGCTGAATTTGAAAAAGTTTTTTTTTTTTGGTAGGGGTTAGAGTCACGAAAAGTTTTTTAAGTGTTTCCTGTTTGAATTATCATGCTGTAATACCCTGTCAAATTTTGCCCCCTATTTCTAAACCGCCCCTTATATTGATAGAATTCCAGATCTGGTATAGACTGAATTTGAAAAAGATTTTTTTTTTGGTAGGGGTTAGAGTTACGAAAAGTTTTTTAAGAGCTTCCTGTTTGAATTATCATGCTCTAATACGCTATAAAATTGTGTCTCTATTTCTAAACTACTCTTATATTGAGAGAATTCCAGATCCGGTGCACAGGCTGCAGTTTGAAATATTTCATCTATAAACGTCGCTGTGCGGTGTCCATTTACCCATATATACCAAGTCTACAAGCCTGATCCGAGCTACACTTACCATCTTTTGTTGCATTTCTGTAAACATTTTGTTCTGTATACAAACCGTTAGATACATTCATTTTTCCACACTTTTTGCATTCAAAAGTTGTTTATCTACATACGTTTATCATTAATTTTAAAATCGCAATAGCTGATAAAATTTATCTAAAGTTAAATCCCAATATCACGTTAGACATTGGACCCTTTTATTACATTCCTTAGCATAAAAAAATATAATCACATTATCTAGCGTAAGCAGCTAATCTAAATCTTAAGTTTGTTATTATATCCAGCGTATTTATTTTTAGTTTTCTGAAAGAAACTAACGTTAACTAAATTGCCTGTTAAAATGTTAGTAATTATTTTTTGTCAATTTTGAGCCCCTTCCTATTGTGGCTGATGTATTGGTACTATAGAAGACAGTCTTTTGAGAGGTACTTAAATAATATCCCGGGACCTCCACCTCTACCCCTATTGGGAAATGCGCTGGAATTGGCTTCTTCCACTAGTTAGTGCAGAAAATAAGTGTTACGAATATAACGCAAATATTTTCAGCCGTGCTTCCTAAATTAATGGAATATTATAAAAGGTACAAGACTAATTTAAAATATATATTGGGTCTCAAGTATATCTGTTTATAACTGAACCAAAGGAGATGGAATTTTTCCTAAATTCAAATAAAATTTTGGCAAAATCGGATACTTATAAATTTATGAGAAATTGGTTAGGCACAGGACTATTGACTAGTACTGGTAAGTGGAAGAATTAATAATTATAATAATAACAAAATTATGTATTCCAAATTTAAAAAAATGTATGCGGGAAACCCTGTAAGCTATACTGGGTGTCCCAAAAGATAGAAAGCATATTAGAAGTATATACAGAACCAAAAACCTGTGTCTTTTTTTATTATTAGGTTTCTTATTTAATTTTCTACAACGTTCCCATACACTTTTCTATACCTATCTTAACGCAATAGCGATTTAAGATAAAACTATATTTCAAAAAATCTGACCCCTACTGACGTACGGATGTCTTTGATACTTATCATATAATAACTAAAACTGTAAATTTATTATATATATACCTATAAACATAGCTTTACGAAGCCTTGAGCTAACTTGGCATGACCTCCAATGTAAGTAAAATATACAGAACATTTCATAGGTTATAGTGACAGGGTTTGCATGAAAAAAATACCTTTAAATCTTCTTTTTAAATTAAGTTCCCTCAAATGTAAATCCACTGGTAAAATACCCAAAGTTACGCACGCCGCGTCGCCAGAAATAGATGAATACGCGTTCCCGACCCTAACCATTAACAATCTCTGCGTCACGACTACTTTTTTAGTATTACAATTTCCTAGGAGCAAAATGGAGAAAACACAGGAAGGTGATAACACCAGCTTTTCATTTTCAAATATTGGAAGAGTTCGTTGAAATTTTCAACTATCAAACCGAAATTCTGTTATCCAAATTAGACGAAGAATCGGCAAAAGGAAGCTTCGACATTTACCCCTTGATTGCGCGATGTACTTTAGATATTATTTGTGGTAAATTCCTAAAGCAGATTAAGAATTTTCAGAGAGTTAATTTTTGAATTTCGATTGCAGAAACTGCCATGGGGACATCTGTTAACGCCCAAAGCGATTGCAACTCGGAATACGTTCAATGCGTGAATAAATTGCTGGAAATCCTCACCAAGCGTACGTTCTCTCCAATCTTAGGCACTGATTTACTTTATGTCTTCACCGAAACGTACAGACAAGAAAGGCGTGCATTGAAAATAGTTCATAATTATACCAGACTGGTTACCGCTAGTAGAAAGAAGGAATTTTGGAGTAAGGCGGAAGTTGGCAAGAAACTACAGATTCTTTCGGACGCAAAAAGAAAAGGGCTTTCCTAGATGTGCTGTTAGACTATTCGGCTCGAGATCCAGAATTTACCGAAGAAGATGTGAGGGAAGAAGTCGACACGTTCATGTTTGAGGTATTGAAAGCGTGCATTGCTTAAGAAATTGTGAGTATTGAGTAGTTAAGTGTTTGACGTTCGTCTAACCAAAACGCCTTATCCATTAACCAGTTGGGTCTTCAAGTTCTGGGAAATGTTTTCTCTTTCAAGCATAAATTGTTTGATTGGTTCCAGCAAATTAAAGAATTTTGCTAGAACATTACTCACTGACAGCCATCTTGCTAAACAAAACCACGAGACATCATCTGGAATCTCATTGTCTTTTATGTCTTGTCTAAACGCTTTGAAATTTCGATGAGTTTTGACACTTGAGCGGATGTCGTTGTCAATTTTTAAAACTACCACCACAACGTGGTCATACTTAAAATATTTGGCTACTAGGTGTTTCTTATGAACAATACAATGGTTAGAGATAAAATTGGGGTACACTTCATCGGCATTTAAGAGTCTTAAAAGCCCATTAGTAGAACCTCTCATAGCTGGAGTGCCGTCAGTTGTGATGACTGACTTTTTGATCTTTTTAATTGGTACAGAATGTTTTATAGTATGAAGGAGCACGTTTTTATATCTGAGCCTCGTGTTGTATCCGTTCGTGTAATTAGATCCAGCAGTTCTTCTTCCATTTCTACATTATTTGTTACATAACGGACAAATATAGCTAGTTGTGGTTTATCTTCAATGTCCGTTAATTCCTCTAGCGTCAAACTAAATACTCAACAGTCTGTCGAATCCTGTTACAAGTTACTTATGACGTCATGGGGATAACAGAAATTTATCTATCTATAAAAACAATTTTTTCCGCGATTTCGATTTAAATCTCCTATTTTTATCTTCATATTTACGTTTTACAGATAACATGATTACGTATTTTAAAAGGGAAACCATAACTTTCTTTTTCACAAAATACACAAAGCACTGCCATATACCTAGCAATCTATGCGCATATGAATGATACGAACTGACGTAATTGATCACGTGAACTCAACAATTCACGTGATTGGTTTCAGGTGTTTCATGCTAGTACACCCCCACGATACGAAAATATAACGTTCTTGCGCATCTACGTATCTGAGGGCTAAACAGTGCTACTGATGCAATAATATTTTGCATATATTACTAATGCAACGAAAATTAACTCTCATAACTGCTAGTCAAGTAAATAAAATTGCTTTTATTGTCAATTATTTCAATCAAATTTGTATTTAAACATAAAATGTAGATTTAATTTGCTCTTTTTGCATGTAATTCAATTAAATGTAATGTTGTTTTGAAGAAAATAGTTTATTATAATTAATTTATAGCCTTTTTTCATGGAAGAATGCAAATATAATGTAATGCAATAAATGTAAATATTTCTGCTTTATACAGAGGGTTTCTCTGTTAATATCATCTATCGCAACTTTTTTAAGGAAAATTGATACAAAAAGTAGCCACTTTTTTAAACTGCTAACCAAAAGTAGCAGAAGCAGGTTGTAACTGCTAAAATAAAGAAGCATTTTTATACATCACTAGAAAATAGCATCTTAAGTGTTAGCTAAACCATTTTTTTCTCTCATTATATAACCTTATTCTGCTTTTCTCGTAGGGCTATGATACTACAGCAACGTCAATCACATTTGCACTTCACGCTTTGGCCAAACATCCAAGCGTTCAAGTAAATATATTTTACCAATCAGATATGACACAAGCGTACCAACTCATTCTTTTAAGGCAAAAGCCTATGAAGAAATAAAAAACATATTTGCCGACAATCCGAAACGTCATGCTACCTACAAAGACCTTCAAAACATGAAATATCTGGAGATGGTCATAAAAGAAAGCCTTAGAGTCTACGTAACTACACCCCTTATTGGCAGGGAAATAGAAGAAGATATGAAATGCAGTATCTATGCAATAGGTGGTAAAATGTTCTAATAAAAATAATATATTAGAATCTTTTAGATGATATAAAATTGCCAAAAGGATTAATGATTGCATTGTTTATTTATGCTGCTCATCACTCAGAGAATACGTATAAGAGCCCAGAAGAATTTGATCCGGAAAGATTTAGTATTGAAAATGCTAAAGGGCGACATCCATTTGCTTACGTACCATTCAGTGCTGGACCAAGAAATTGTATAGGTAAGGTCTATTTATTGCTGCTAATAATATAATTGGAATTGATGTAAAGCCATCTTTTGGAGTAGGTCAAAAATTCGCCATGCTGGAAATGAAAGCTACAATTTCCAAAGTCCTGAGGCATTTTGAACTGCTGCCGTCAGTACCCGACCACCAGATTACTTTTAAGAGCGAAGCAGTCTTGAAATCAGATAATGGTGTATATATAAGACTAAGAAGAAGGCAGATTTGACGTTTGAATAATTGAATAATTGTTATTATATATAATTAGATAGATTTAGTTTTAAAAATAAATAATTCTTACAGAAAACATGAATTTTATTTTTAAAACACGTAACACCTCAGGTTTACAATTTTCTCACAATATCTCAAAGTCTCTAATACATTTAGAGCTGAATAAACGGGGCGTGCAGTTATGTAGGTCACTATAGAAACATTAATTAGAATCAAGGTTAGCGTATAATTATGTACAACCGTAAGCAGAACTAATGCCACCAAACCGTGTCTTTTTCATATAAATATATATTATACTGGAGTTGGACAATTCGATTCACAGTGATCGTAAATTGGTACCTGCCTAATACCTACACCTGTATTTATAGCTGCTCGTTCGTACCCAAGTATATCCACCTGAAAAAGGAAAATAATTAAGTAGTTCCAATTACAAGATTAACCAGTAACTTTAGATTTTTGTAATTTATATTCACAATACGTTAAATTAGGGTTAAGTTCATAGGAACCGCCATTATTTTTAGTTATTTTAGGAATTTTGAATATTTAAGGGTTGTATTCAGTATCATTAAGATGGTTTGCGATAAAATAGTTATTGTAACATATATCGATAACATGGATAGTTATTTTTAGATATATCGATAACGCTGATTACAGATTTCTTATAAATCTAGTTTCTGCCATTTACGGATAAATGGCTCTGATTTTCAAATGTTACTCTTGACGTTTCATGAACCTCAATTATTTAAATTGCCAGGAAAGTTTATATAGTATTTATGATTCCGATATACTGCTGTGTATTGATCGAATTGAAAATGCAAAATGAAATAAAAAAAAATGAAAAAAAGAAAAATCAATTTAGTTAGCTCAACGGATAAAATTTTAAAGGGCGCAAAAGAACAATGACTTGAATCTAATCACGAAAAGTAAATTGTGAGTGAATGAAAATTGACTTTCTTAAATAGCCCAAAAATTGAAAAGGTTTTATTAAAAATAAAAACACAGAATCTTAACTCAACAACGTTAATTAACAATCAAAAATTTATTATAAAAATAAAAGAAGAAAAAAAAAATTAATTACAAATTTGCAGAAACAAAAACCGTGAACAGAGGGTTCTGACCTAAATTTAAAAACTGCACGTGATTCTAAATTACAAGAGGACAATGCTAATTCCTATATCAAAGCAAAAGATTAATTAGTTCAGGAAGATAATTCTTTTTCAATACAAACCACGTGGTTTCAAATTAGTTAAACAAACTAAATTAAACGTGGACAATGTCAAGTAAATTACAAAAGAAAAATTTAAATGCAAGCACAAAGCTTCCACTCACTCAAACCGAGGTGATAGATAATTTAAAACGAAACAGTAAACTGGAAAAACGGAAAAATTAATTCTATAAACTAAATTGAAAAAAAAAAACTAAATTGCAAATATATCTTCCCGACCAAAAATAATATGATCTTACATCTATAGTGTGCACACATCAATATAATAACAATTATATTATTTAGCGAATTCCTTGATGGACAGAAATTAAAACAATTAACCCGAAACAAATACGATATAAAAATGTAACACAAAATGGCAAAAAAAGAATTCAAAAATACATGTACTCACGCTAGCGTCTACCAAGGAACTGGTTGAAAAATCTCTACCGCTGCCTACAATGCGGTCGTACAATTCACCGACAAAAACTAAAATAGGCGTTGAAACAAACTAGCGAACGCTAGACAACTAATTGAATAGAATTAAATTTAAAAAACTGAACACTTAAATTAAATAAATCAAATAATTAACTCTTTAACTAAAATTTATACAAAAATAAACATTAATTGTGGAAATTTCTCGATACAATGATGCAGCAGTTTTAAGCAAATCAAATATGCAACACAAATTACACTCGCGGTAAATGGGTTGCCACAGAAATACGTACATACCTGTGATTTAAGAGTCTCAAAAGCGGAAAAACATAGCAATTTGGTGTTGAAATAAAGAGTTGTTGTTTTGTGTTAAACTTTCTTTTATTCGCACGTTTAGTGTACGTTTACAACCATATTTGATAATTACATTTTTTCAAATTTAATTAATCAAAGCAGGGTCTTTTGGGGGGAGTGCCCTTTAGGTAAGAAAACTATTTGTTGCAAGGACCTGGAATGCTAAATTGACAGATGATTTTGCAGCTACAAGTATCCCGTGCCACCTAGCAACTAAGTCACTTTTCACAGTATTCACTCATTTATCAGAAAGGTTGCTAGGTGAATAAAAACCACTCAATGTATTTTATTTTTATTCAAAAAAAAAAGAAAAAGAAAAAAAAATTGTATAGGAACAAACAATTTATAAATAAAGTGAAAATTTGAATTTAATAAATTTAATAATAATATTTAATTGTAGTGAACTAAGCAAAAATAAAATTTTGAAACCCTGGTTATTTTGTTCTTGGAAAAACAGAGCAATATATAAATAACTTGCAAAAAGAAATTTCTTGCATATCCCACTTTGATATATGTTTATTATCTACAACAAATCCCTTTTTTTTCTTTAACAGAACGTTTTGTATATATAGCTCCATTAAATATAATATAATTTTGGAATTTTTATTTTTCTATTTTCTGATTGAATTGTTGTTGAATTTTCTTTTCTTTTTTCTCTCGCATTAGCTTTACTTTTGACAATTTATATAAATATATTTTATGATACATGAATAAACAACACTTACTTACTTCTTTCTTAAAAGATATGAAAATTTCATTGACCAGGACTCTGAGCATCTCAAGGATCTAAACTTGTTTTGATAAACTCTGGCATAACATCCACTCCAGAAGAGACGGACAGCAGTGAACTGGACAATTATTTGAATAATAGTATCTCATTTATTAATTACTGAGTGACCGTGTACTTAGTGCGCATTACCACTGTTTCAAAGTGTACTTATCACATCGATTTATTCAAATTGTCAGCTTTAAATATTTTCTCCTTGAAAAATCTTTTACAACACGAACACTTCCTATGTCTATTTTTATCATTTATTCAACAACACCAACACATAATATGTTAATAGTCTAGAACGAACTTGGCTTCATTCAGAGGCACAAATAAACAATATTTATAATTGTCGCGAACTGCGAATCTGAAATATCATCTATCGCTGTGTCGCGAACATATAAGTTTCAATGCGTATTTCCTTAAAATTTGAGTTAAAGTTCGGTTCAAGAAACTAGTTCTAAAGAAATCGTTTGTTAAAATGTTAGCGCCAATTTTCTTAGCAATTTTGAGCCCCGTTTTAGTATGGCTGATGTATTGGTACTATAGAAGGCAGTTTTATGAGAAATACCTGAATAAAATCCCAGGTCCTACGCCTTTGCCTCTATTAGGAAGTGCTTTGGATATGGATTCTGCCCCAGTAAGTAAAAGAAAAAAATATTATTATGGTATATAAGTGATCCAATGTGCTAAAAAAGAGGTTAATGTGTGAAAATATTTTTTAAGAAAAAAACATTTAAGAGTTTTTTTTTGAAATCTCGGCGAGTAACGAATATAAATAACACTATATATTTCAGATCTCGATCCTATTGAAATGTAAATTGATTGTTGCAGCCTAAACTTTCCACAGATAAACGGAAATTTTTCCTTGTTCCTCATCCCAACAATACATTTGAGTTCACCACATCTTTCCCATAACATGGAACCCCAAAACATGAGTCCTCCTGCCAAAATTAGCCTTTTTGTAACAAACAGATATCAACAAGGTAAAGAATGTAACTTACCACCACCGTGTCGTATGGTGAGTCTCAAACACTCTGCTTCATATTTTTCATTTGCCGTTCTCTGTGAACGAATAACACCATCGGATGCATAGAGTAAGATTTTAGTTTCATCTGACCATATTACTTGTTTCCATTGGTCAACAGACCAATTTATTTCATCTTTTGTCCATAGTAAACAAATTCATTTATTTTCAGCCGATGTAAAAGGCTTTTTTTAATGCCATTTTTCCGCTATAACCATTTGGTTTTTAATACTTTGTGGATCTAATTTTACATTAAAAACTAATTAAATGTAAGTATTTCATAAGCAATTCTAACCGCAGATTTCTTCCTGTTTGCTAAAATTTTGCGAATAATAGCCCTATCATTATGCTTTGCAGTTTTTTTTGCCTTGCCTTTTCTTATTCGCAACACACCTGTTTTTTTTTTTATATTTTCATACAATTGATGCAACTGTGGTTCTAGGAATGTACCTACAAACTTGCACATTTTTTTATATCCTAAACCCATATTGTGATACTTTTTATTATTAATTGCCGTAACAATTTTCCGTTGTTTAGTAATTCTACAAACTTCTACACACAACCGATCTGGAGGCATCTCAACAGTAAACTAAATAAAATTATATAAATACATTAAAACGATTATTTAGTTTTCATTCAGTTACAAAATAGTTATTGGAATATTCTACCTAATAGATTTAATTTTTCTTATTTTAATCCCGAAATATAATTATAAAAAAGAAATTTTGTTTGGCCTATATCCCGCCAAAAATAAAATCTTCAGAGGAATGAAATATTCTTTGAAGACTAATGAAAAAATAAAAATCAATTTTTGAGTGCACTAACCTCTCTAGCCAGAGAAGGTCACTTATACTGCATATACATATTTGTAGCTATTGTCCCTAAATTGATGGAATACTACAACAGATATAAGACCAATTTTAAAGTATACCTCGAAGCCAAGCTTTCCTGTTTATAACTGAACCAAAGGAGGTGGAGTTTTTCCTAACTTCAAGTAAAATTTGAAAAAATCGGGATCCTATAACTTTATAAGAAATTGGCTAGGAACAGGATTATTGACCAGTACTGGTAAGTAGAGGAATACATGTTACAAAGCTTTGATAATTTAATATAAAATGGGAATAGCATGCTAAGCAATTTATAAAATGGCGGCCGAAACCGAAGTCCTTACCTCGTGTTAAGTGCAATTTAAAGTTAGAAAAATAATCCGAGATTTAAGATGTAGCAATTTCATGCATCATAGTGCCCTCAAACCAACAGAATTGAAATTATTCCAAGTATATAGCTTAATGTAAAGTTTTGAGACGCGTGTGCGGTTAAAACGAGGTTTAGTTAGCGTTACGTGAAAGTATCTAATTTGGGCAATAAAATGGATAAACTTTTAAGTGTGATTTATAATCAAAACAATTAGAGATTAACTAAATATTCCCCCTTTACTAGAACACATAACATACATATTTAATTCCCTAGTAATATATTTCACTGATCCCAAGAAGGTAGTAAGTGTTATCTATAGCTTAAACAACACAGAAGCAACTGGAGTAGATGAAATGTTGGTCTCTAACATACATTGTGAACATTTGATTCCAGCCATGCGTGTTTCCTGATGTGCTAAAATCGACAATTACAAAGCTATTCCATAAGAAAGGTGAATTATAAGCCAATAACTCTGGTGTATACCATCTCCAAGATAATTGAAGTACTGATGTACAACAGAATTATTAAATTTCTATCAAAACACATCTTTCACAGTAATCAAAATGGTTTCTTGAAGAAGAGATCTACGGTGTGTGCTACCTTTCAACTATCGGAGGAAGTAACCTCTGGCCTTAGCAACAGGGGAAAAATGACTTGTGTTATAATGGATCTATCGAAGGCCTTTGACAATGTTTACCACGTGATTCTTCTTCAAAAGCTTGATGATCATGGAATCGAATCATGTTTATTGAACAGAAGGCAATGCGTAGCGGCATGTGATTCGCAAGGAGTGCAACTTACTTATATCTTGGCGAACAACTACAAATGATGTACTACAAGGCTCTATTTTTGGCCCATTCCATTTTTTTATTATATGTCAATGACCTGCCAAAAGCTGTAGACGGCCTTGCAGTACTGTACGCGGATGACACATCACAAGAACATGCGAAGATCTTAGAAAAAACTTAGGACGTGGGCTTCTCATGTTGAATATCTCTCAAAAACAATCAGTGATTTTTATCACGGCATAAGGGGTGATATCTCGTAGTGCGAATACTCAGTTTATCATGCATATGTTTAGTATCGGTTATGGTATGGTGTCGTTTTTTGAGGAAGTGCGGGGTGAGGTCAATGTGCAGAGAGTGTTTGCATTGCAGAAGGCTTGCTTGAGGGCAGTATTACAACTGAAATTAATGACTCATGTAAGTTAATATTTGAAAATTACAAAATACTTATCCTAACTTGGTTGTATACACTGAAATCAGCTGTATTTGTTAAAATCAATGATATTTTTAAAAAAATTGTACTAGTTCAAGAGCAAAGAGGGGCAAGCACTAGAGGTTAAAAAAAAGTACTAGCCATTTCGAGATTGCTGTCACCTCAGACACATTTGACAAAAGCAAAGACAAGCAATAGGCGAATTTAACTAGTTTTCAACACTGCAGTGGCGCGATAGTAGCATAGGAAATTACACGCTAAATGGCCTGTGAGACGCCAGCGACCTTCAAGGGTTAATAATCTCCCTTAATACTAAGAGAATTGCTGGTTCATGCATTTAAAAACAACTTGGAAAATTATCTAAAGCGTGGACCTTTTTATACAGCTAATTTTTTAAAACACCAATTTAATATTTTATTAGAATTAATCCCATTTTTTTACGTGGACGCGTTTATATGACTTAAACCTAGCATAGGTAGCATACTACAATTTTAGCAATTTTTTATATGCTGATTTGTTGCTTTTCCCTAATTTTTTTTTGTTATATCTTATATGTTATATATGTAACTTTATAATTTTATTATCATTTATTGATATGACGTAGGCATTCTACACATATGGCACTATAAAGAAATAAATTGTGTATTATTATTATTATTAAAATAATAAAAATAATAATAAAGTAATAAAAGTTTGGTTAATTTCTATTAGAGTAGACAATTATTTAAGTAAAGAGGAATAAGAATTGCTAGACTTTACATTTTCACAGGCCAAAAATGGAAAAGCACAGAAAAGTGATAACTCCAGCTTTTCATTTTCAAATATTGGAAGAATTCGTTGCAGTTTTCGACACCCAATCCGAGATTTTGTTATCCAAATTACATGAAGAATTGGCCACCAAGGAAAGTTTCGATATTTATCCATTCATCACACGATGTACCTTGGATATTATTTGTGGTATTATTTCTAATGCATATTCAAGAATATTTAAAAGATTATTGTCGAACTTCGATTTTAGAAACTGCCATGGGAACATCTGTCAACGCCCAAAATGATTATGACTCAGAATATGTAAATGCGTAACAATTCTTTTGAATATTCTCACCAGGCGTTCCTTCTCTCCAACTTTACGCAATGATTTAATTTATGTGTTCACTGACACTTATAGACAAGAAAAGCGTGCCTTGAAGGTAGTGCATGACTACACGAGGTCAGTTATCGCTAATAGAAAGAAGGAATTCTTTAGTCACAGTGAAATTCGGCAAGAAACCACAGATTCCTTTGGGCGAAAAAAGAAAAGAGCTTTCTTGGATTTGCTATTAGACTATTCGCAGCGGGATCCTGAATTCACTGAGGAGGATATGAGAGAGGAAGTTGACACCTTTATGTTTGAGGTACACAATAAGTAGTGACTGAGTAACCAGTATTGCATGGCACCATCGCAGAGCGTATTTCATTTATTATAGGGCCATGACACTACAGCAACGTCAATTACATTTGCACTTTACGCCCTTATCCAAGAATCCAAACATTCAGGTAAATACCGCGTAATCAAATATGTTGGAAGGTCTTCTGCCTTATATTTTTAGGAAAAGGCATATGAAGAAATAAGAAATATATTTGACGACGATCCAAAACGCCATGCTACTTATAAAGATCTTCAAGAGATGAAATATCTGGAGATGGTCATAAAAGAAAGCTTAAGATTTTATGTAACTATACCAATGATTGGAAGAGAAGTAGAAGAAGATACTGAATACAGTACAAGTATTATAACATTGTTATAAACGTAATGTATATCTATTTTTTTTTTAGATGGAATAACATTACCAAAAGGTCTGAACGTGGAATTATGTATTTTGCTACCCATCACTCAACAAATACGTACAAGGATCCAGAAACATTTGATCCGGAAAGATTTAGTGTTGAAAATATTAAAGAACGCCATCCATTTGCTTATGTACCATTCAGCGCTGGGCCAAGAAATTGCATAGGTAAAAGTTATTTACTGACATATAATTATGTTGGATTAAAATTGATTGATTTTGATTTAGGCCAAAAGTTCGCTATGCTGGAAATGAAGTCGACAATATCGAAAATTCTAAGGAATTTTGAATTGCTCCCTGCAGTGCCTGACCACAAAGTTATTCTTAGGAGTGATGCAGTTTTAAAGTCAGACAATGGTGTCTACGTCAAACTAAAGAGAAGGCAAAATTGAAAATTTTGTGTAATTCTATGGTACTAACCTGTGCATTTTTATTTTATATATCTATGTAGGCAGATATACTTTTTTACATCGTAGAAATAGGTGATTCAAAAGAAAATAAATCATTTTTAAAGGTAATGCGGATATTTTATCTCTGGAAAACATTAGTAGATTACTAAGTAATTGAGCTCGCATAAAAATTATTTTCAAGGTAATTACTGACACATTTAAAACTGCTTAAACAAAACGCCCATCTATACTTCCTTGTATAAACAACAAGGCAGAGTCAAGGCTAACATATAATTCCTATGTAATTATATCATTACACATATTTAATACTGTTGCATAGAAAACATTGCAATTAGTTACTCAGCATTGCTTTATATTTTCAGAATCCTGTTGAAATTTTTATATTTCGTTTCATGTTCAATACTTAAATATGTTAGGGTAGTTTAACATTACCATTCCGTTTTCCGTCAAAACCTTAACATCATATTGATTTACTGTTACGTGTACCGGGAGTTGCACTAACAATAATTACGTAGGTACCAACCATTAATTAGGTCTTTATTTTTTCAATGAAACGTTATCCTCATCAATTAATGTTATCTAAATAGAAGGTCAACATTTCACTGAACATTCTGATTACTCTAAGGTAAAGTGTCAAACAAGGTATCAACTTTTCATGAAGTTTTATACAGAATTCGAGTATGAAAAATACGGAATAAAATTTAACGTTTACAGTTTAGCTTTATCTGGCAAAAATAGGCCTTCCCTTCTCAGATACATTCATAGATGTGTGTACTGTTGTACTGTGTACTGTTTGAAGTAATTAAAAATGCTAAATGAATTTTAAAATGAAAAAGAAAAATGAAATAAGCTAGCTCAACGGATAAAATTTTGAACTAAAGAACTATTAACCTCAGAGTTACCCTCGCGAATTAAAACTTGAATCTAACCACGAAAAGTAAATTGTGAGTGAAAGAAATCTGACTTTCTTAATTTCCCGAAAAATTGAAAAGGTTTCAAATAAAAATAAAAGAACAGAATTTTTAACCCAACGACGTTAATTAACGAACAAATTTATTAATCAAAATGGGTTAAATTACAACTTGTGCAGAAAAAAAAACCTTGAACTGAAGGTTCTGGCTTAAAATAAAAACTGCACTTAACTCTAAATTAAAATAGGACAATGCTATTTCCTATGCAAAGCAAAAGTTGAAAAAATTAACTCTTTAAACTATAATGAGAAAAAAAATAAACTAAAATGTATCTTCCCAAACAAAAATAATAATTGATCTTATATCTATAATGTGCACACTTCAATATATTAACAATTATCACAATATGAATTCCTTGATGGACCAAATAAAAGACAATTAAAGCGAAATTTACAATATCAAAATGAAATACAAACTGACAACAAAGATATACAAAAATACGTCTACTCACGTCAATAGTCGAACAAGGAAGTCCTTAACAAAACTCCACAATTGTTTTTCTTACAACAATCCCTTTCTCAAAATCGTACAACGCAGAAGTAAAACATTACGCCAATATTGAATAGAATCCACATTAAAACAACACGAGCAAACAATGGACATATGAAACAATGGAATAAATAAAAAAAAACTTACCACTAAATAAATTAAAATGAAACAATAAACTCTTTAACTAAACTTATACAAAACAAATATCAAAATTTGTGAAAAACTCTGGGTAAACCAAATCAGCTGTTCTAAGCAAAGAAAACAACCAATAAATAACCAAAAATATGCAACTTGAAATACACCCAGCGATAAGGCGGGTTGCCTAAACCACAGGACTACGTATTAAAAATATCAGGCGTCCTAAGTTTGATGGCGTATTAAAAATATAAATCAACCTGTATTTTTGCTTTATTGGATTCCCTTACTAAATTTTATACAACTTCTGTATTTATTTCCCAATACCTATATTAGTGCTTTTAAAATAGAAATTAATTTTCATTTTATCTTAGTAAATTATTGCTCTTACAGAAGCAAGGGCGTGTTTGTTATTTATAATGGGTAAAATGCAATTATTTTAATATAATTTTTAACCTTGAACTAGCTTGCCATAACATTTAAATTTAATTAAGATATACAGAACGTTTCAGAAACTATACTTTTAGGGGATTGGTATGAAAAATGCTTTTAAATGATTTTTAATTAATGTTCTATTAAATTGTGTGTATATTAACAATCTTTGTATCCTTTGTTGGCGATGAACATTTGATAGTGCTACCAAGTGGAACTAATTAGTTGCATTTCATTAATTTATTGTATTTTGCTGACTGCTAATAACTAGATATTGAAGAAGTATGGTATATAAATACCAGTATAGGGTAAGACAAAAGTATAGAAACTCTTATAACTTGTGAGCGAATCTATATAGATGTAAAAATTAAATTTTGAGACGTCATAAACGATGTTAGAAGCTGCATTTTACAAAATATGTTGATGAATAATTGAATGAGAATTTAAGACGGAAATCTCATTAATATCCTGAAGATTAATATCCTTTCCTAAATTGTAAAAATAACTATAATTGTAGAACGACGGAAAGCCACTAAACATATGTTAATTAACCAACGCTAATTGAAGTAATTAGGTCAAATTAAAAGTGTTATTCTTTATAGAAAAATACTCTAGTTATGGATCGACAATCTAGCAAATGTCCTCAGCATATTAATGACATTTCCATTCTAAATTTCTCCTTCAATTATTTATCCACATATTAAGTATATATAAGTACGAATTTTCGGTATAATACATTAAGCGCACCAGTAGCACTGATGATTGGTAAGATAAAAGACATGTGCCTGCTAATGTCGACCAAACATTACATACTTTTAATTTGACCTAATTACATTAATTGGGGGTAGTTGTAGTCAAACTAATGAAATCCCGTTTATTTTAGAAATATTGGGAAAATTAAGAAAATAAATGGTATTTCTGGATTGTTGGTTGGGAAGGGTGGCTAGCCACGCGCACTTAGGCCACTCTAACCGGGCCCATTGTGCTACCTTCCCTAGGCGGCGTCACTCACCCGCAGCCTACTCGAGCCAACCCAAACGAAGGATGAACTCGAGCAGCGCAGCATGCGAGGCGCCACCAAAGCTGGCCATACTGGGCCAGAACTCCCCCAGGATGGAACCTCTAAGTTGGGCAAGCGCCGGACAGTCACATAAAATGTGCTCCGGTGTCTCGTCCTCTAGGTAACATGCACGGCAGAGTGGGCTGCTAGTCAGTCCCATGCGGTGCATGTGTTTATTAAGTTTGCAGTGGCCAGTCAATAGCCCTACAACTTGACGTAGTTTACTGCGAGAAAGCTGCAGACAGTATCTCGCTGTCTTAGGCGACAGCCTGGGTATGGCTTGCGCGCCCTGACAGCAGGTGGTTATGGATGCCCATCTCTCTTTGTGTTAGAGTAGTGGTCCACTGGTTTTATTAGGGTATTGAGTGTAGCCGAAGAAAATGGGAAGAACAGGCTCCGGTCCCACGTAAGAGAGAACACGAACCCGTCTAGCCAACCTATCGGCAGCCTCGTTTCCCGGATTACCTTTATGACCTTTAACCCATCTGAGTATCAAGTCATTATCAATGGCGATCGCTTCCAAGGGCACTATGACACTGAAGTACTAGTCCCGAAGCGATCTTATAACTACTAAGGGCTTTAAGGGCAGCTTGACTATCACTGTAAAGGACAATGCGTCGTCCCTTAATGCCCCTTGCTAAAATTTCTTCGGCCCCATGCAGGATCGCCAAAACTTCCGCTTGGAAAACCGTAGCGACCCTACCTAGTGCCAACTCTAAGTTGAGCTTGAGGTCTGGAGAGAAAACTCCCGCACCTGTCCCTGTTTTTGTCTTTGATCCGTCTGTATAGACAGCAATCGAAGGCAGTGATTCGACGCAGGGGTCGACA
Organism: Protaetia brevitarsis; assembly: GCA_004143645.1. Taxonomy (NCBI): domain Eukaryota; kingdom Metazoa; phylum Arthropoda; class Insecta; order Coleoptera; family Scarabaeidae; genus Protaetia; species Protaetia brevitarsis. The sequence continues at coordinate 84,680 of RXPK01001828.1, forward strand.
TGAACGCGGTAGTGTCTGCCGAACGCAAACACAGGAGGCACACAGTCCTTCGCGGCACCAAGAAGAGGCGCTTTAGCGACACCCTCATGGATGATGCGCACGTGGCCGCGACCCCCCCACTCCCCGATCAGAAGACCCCGGGACCGTAACCTTATAGCCGCTCTAAAAGCAGTCTCCTCCACGAACAGATCCAGGGGAGGGACACACAGGAGGGCTTCCATTGCCGCCGTCGGCGTAGTGCGCATTGCCCCTGTAATGCTAAGACATGCTATGCGCTGCACATGCATCAGGTCATTCCTGGCTACCACTCGTCTCATCCTTGGCCACCAGACGAGGGCACCATAAGTTAGCATGGGCCTGATTATGGCAGTGTACAGCCACAAGGTAATTTTCGGGGAGAGTCCCCAAGTCCTACCCAAAACGCGGCGACACTGCCAAAAGGCCTTACACGCTTTCTCAGCTTTTGTTTTGACATGTTTGCTCCAGCTCAGTTTTCTGTCAAAAGTGATACCCAGATACTTGACTTTGTCCGAGAAACCTAGAGCAGTGCCAAACAGTTGTGGTGGGCGGAGTTTTCCCACCTTTCTTTTGTTAGTAAAGAGTACCATCTCTGATTTATCTGGGTTTACAGAGAGGCAACGTTCTCTACACCAATTTTCGAGAGACCTTAGAGCAGTCTGCATCAAATCGCAGAGCACGCTCTCAAATCTTCCATCAATGAGGATCGTAATATCGTCCGCATATGCAATTGTGTAGAAGCCAGATGCGTTCAGCGCACGAACGAGGTCATCTACCACAAGGTTCCACAAAAGTGGTGACAAGACGCCTCCTTGGGGACAGCCCCGATCTACGCGCCCCCTCACCCTGGCACCTCCCACACTTACTTCTATTGCCCTTTGCTCTAACATACAGTGTAGCCATCCTACAAGGGCCGGCTCAACACCGTGTCTGGCTAGGGCACTGACAATGCTGTTGACTGAAGCTTTATCAAAAGCTCCTTCTATATCTAGGAATACACCCAGGGTAGACATTTTATTGTCCAGCGATCTCTCTATCCGCCGCACCACAGAGTGGAGGGCAGATTCGGTGGACCTTCCCGGGATGTACGCGTGTTGGTTTGTGTGAAGTGGATACAAAGGTAAGGCCACCTCTCTTATATAACGGTCGCACAGTCGTTCCAAAGTCTTCAGCAGAAAACTGGTCAAACTTATCGGCCGGTATGATTTAGCCAAGGTATAGTCGGAACGCCCTGGCTTTGGTATGAAAACCACTCTTATTTCCCTCCATTCCTCAGGTACGTACCTCCAAGCAATGCACCCCCTGAACAGTGTCACCAATGGGCTGAGCAGAGAATCCGCGCCCCATTGTAGTAGGGCGGGAAACACACCGTCCAGGCCAGGTGACTTGAATGGTTGAAAACTTTTAATTGCCCAGAGAATCCGGGGTTCTTTTTACCACTCTTTCCGCCACCGCCCAATCCTCCTCAGTTGGAGGCGAGCCATGAGGGTCATCCCACGCAGGTGTATCGTGAATCACACTGCCCGGGAAAGAGTGGCTATAAGTATCTCGGCTGTTTCTAGGGAGGTCGACGAAAAAGTGCCATCCTCTCGTTTTAACAGTCCCAGTTGATGACTGGTGTCTTTGCTTAAGACTTTCTTTAAGCGAAAAAAAAAATAAATGGTATAAAAAGCGATCATATTATTTTGTTACTTCTAGTTTATTAATTTAACAAACACATTAATTTCACTTAAACAACAACTCTTCAATTAATAAAGTGGATATTATTAAGAAATAAGGATTACGCTAATCACAATCGTAGTTAATTTAATGTAATTATTATGTTCAAATTACTTTTTTGTTTCCAAACCTATCCCACGTGCATTCATGATACTGTTTCCTTATCACAAGTATTCCAAATAGCTTGCATTAATTGACGTTAATAATAAAGCTGTGATAGCCATTATAGAATAGTTCACTCATACCAATACATCTACTTGACATTAGGATCTCTTTTTTACTAGTGCTAAGTAATCTGTGCTTTTGTTCCCTATCCTGCTGAACTTTTTACTTACGATAATTGTATTTTTATCTATGATTATTAAATTTTTTTCTCAGTGTATATTTGCAAAGCTTTTGCTAATTTTATCAATTTATTTTTTTTTTGTTTCGGATCGAAAATTAATTAATACAAGTTGGCTTTAAGCCGACTTCCACACCCAAGAACAAGCCATTCAATTTACCACAGACTGTAATCGTCCTCTTGACCAGATTTATAAAAGTTTTCCTCACTTCTCGCATATTCCTTGGATGATGTTGCAAAATTGCTGGTGCAGTGCCACGTAAGCGATCGTCGCTGCTTGGTAATACGTAGAGGGGATGGCTTTTTAATATTCGCTACGTGCATTACCGTTACTTCTAAGTTGAAACCCCGCCAGTTACATTCGTTGATTCAGTGCTCTACTTATCGGAAACTCAGTTACTGTGTCAAATAGCGGCTACATTTAGCTGTGAAACGACGTATACGTGTGAAATGCAATGAGTTTGAATAATTTATATCCAGTAGAATATAACATAATGCTATAATATTTATTTCTACTTTGGCGACGTTTTGTAAGCAGATATTTGTCCGTTTCTAATGCTGTTCTCCCTTTGATTGCTTTTACGGTTTAAATAAAAGTATGTACGTACTGCTGTGATTTATACAACCCATTTATCGCTGATGTATTTTAAGTTGCATATTTTGGTGATTATTTCTCCGATCAGCTGATTTTCAATTTACCTAGAATTTTCACAATTTTGTTTTGTTTTCTATAATTTTAGTTTAAGAGTTTATTGCATGTTTTTAATTCATATAGTGTTAAGATTTTTTTATTTAGTCCAATCATTCAAATATTGTTCGCTTGTGCTGATTTTATGCATATTCTATTAAATATTGTCGTTGTAATGTTCTACGTCTGCGTTGTACGATTTTTGAGAGAGCGATTTTTGTAAGAAAAACAATTGTAGGATTTTGTTAAGGACTTCCTTGTTCGACTATTGACGTGAGTAGACGTATTTTTAAATAATTGTTGCCATTTTTAATCCATTTTGATTAGATTGATTAATTTTCTTTTATTTAGTCAATCAAGGAATTTTTAGTGTAATAATTGTTAATGTATTAAAGTGGGCACTTTATAGATATAAGATCAATCTTTATTATTTTTTTGTTTAGGAAGATATATTTTAGTTTTTTCTCTCGTTTATTTTAAAGAGTTAATTTTTTTGTTAATCTATTTTGCTTTTTCGTTTTTTATTTTTCTATCACCTCGTTTGGGCGAGTAGAAGCATTGTTCTTTCATTTAGCTTTTTCATTTTTTTGTAAATTTCTTGCATTTGTCCACGCTTAGATTATTTTAATTTGTAAAACCACGTGGATAGAAGTTCTAAGATATTGAATAGTCTGCCTGAACAAATAAAACCTTTCTCTTTTGCTTTGTATAGGAAATGACATTGTCCTGTTTTAATTTAGTGTCAAGTGCAGTTTTTTTTTAGGCCAGAACCTTCAGTTCAAGGTTTTTTTCTGCACCTTTGTATTTTAACCCGTTTTGTAAAATAAATTAATTGTTTAATTAGCTTCACTGGGTTAAAAAATTCTGTTCTTTTATTTTATATTAAACCGTTACAATTTTTCGTGCAAGAAAGCTGATTTCATTCACTCACAATTTACTTTTCGTGGTTAGATTAAAGTTTTAATTCGCGAGGGTAACTGAGCTAGCTAATTTTCTTTTCTTTTTCATTTTAAATTCATTTTGCATTTTTTATTTACTTCAATTAATACACAGCAGTACGTCATTGCGGAGCAAAAATTCCCCCACATACACGTTGATTACAAACAAGTAATAAGAAAAACAATTGAAAATCGCATTTACAAGATATAATAGGTAACTTTGTGTTTTTAAATGGGCCACTCTGTATATTTTGCCACCAATTGATAGAAAATAATTTCTGCATGCACTGTTGTTATAATAGTATAACCTTAAAATGAAAATAATAGAGCTACGACTCATATAATGATGTATTCGATATAACAGCCAAAACTTTTGTTGTTTGCCAATTTGTGTCCAATGTTTGTTTTAAAAAACAAAAAAAAAATCCAAGAGTTTACAAAAATTTATAGATAACAATGACAAAAAACAATAAATTATAATAAGTGTTGACTACATTTCTATTTTCTGATATGCATTTCCTATACTGTTTAATTACTGTCTTGTTAATTGAGAAATTACATGGCGATCTATGTTACTCATTGTTTCTCTTACTGCATTTTGCAACTCGTGTATATTTGGATATCTTCGACTACATATTTTGTCTTTTAGATATCCCTACAGGAAGAAAATTCATTAGACAGGTCGGGAGATTTTATAGGCCAATTAACCAGTTCCCTGGTACCAATTTATTTATTTTCACAAATTTCTGTTAGAACCTCTGTTGTTAATTTCCAATTATGCGCTGGAGCCCCGTCCTGTTGAAAATTAAAAAGTTCTTCTCTTTCAAGTTTAGATTATCTACGAAATCATCCATTACAGATCGTAGAATGTCAACATATAATTCTGGAGTAAGTGAACCTTGATAAAAGTAGGGAGCAACTATTTTATTATTGTAAGTGCCACATCAAACATTGAAACTAAAGCGGTTTTGTAGCCTACAAGGCATGCATTGGTAGAAGAGGATTTATAATGATCCAATGATGCATATTTTTTATGTTGTACATTCTATTGTTTGAAAACTTTATCTTGTCTTTCCACAAAATGCATTTGTATTCATCATTTTCTACAAATTGTGCTAAAAAAACTGCGTACAAAACGCAATTCTTTGATCAAAGTCTGTATCAAACAAAATTCGCATTGGCTAATATTTAAAAGGTACATACTTCTGTTTCTTCAATTCCGCACTACTAGTACTTCGTTTTTTTGATCGGCTTTTTTTAAAAACATTTCCATTCTCTTGAAATTTGCGAAATAATAGTAAAAAAATACTTTCTATCTGGTAGTATCCTGTTTGGAAATATTTCACTTTAACGTTCCAAGGCTCTGTTGCTCTGCCTTTTACATACAAAATATGCTTCAACTATATCATATTTCTCCAAGCTCCAACTTCTTTCTTGTCCAAAGAAGTGACGATGCAAAGGGACACGGTAATAAACGAATTTAGAGATAACACAAAATAAGCAGCAGCTAGAATCAATAAAGCCTTTTTTCAATAACAGTACACAACAAGCTTCGCAAAACTGTTAAAATAATTGGGTTATGTCTTAAAACCAAGCAACCAAAGTTTGCTTCAATTCTATTTTGCCAAAACAACAAAGTTTTGGCTGTTGTATCAAATCCATCATTATATTAGTACTACTGTATTAGAAACTTTTTTGTTTTTCATTTAAGGGTTATACTATTACAACAATATTGTCTGCAAAACCTAGTTTTCCATCAATTGGTGACGAAATATACTGAGTGATCCATTTAAAAAAAAACAAAGTTATCTGTTATATCTCGTAAACGCGATTTTCGATTGCTTTTCTGATTACACGGTTGTAATCAGCATAAAAAACCCTACATCTTTGATAATTTAACCATCATCGTAGCTGCAATATTAACAAAGTTAGCATTTGTGCGCCGATAACTTTGAACAGCCTGTATAATTATTATTATTATATTTTGACAAAAATTTATTTCGGCTGTCAGAAAAGAAATTTTAAACGCTTGCAAATTGTCAAGCCAAAGACAAAAATATATCTAAAACTTAATAGAATCTGTACAATATCATTCAAAGCTATTTTATGTTATCGTAATTTGGTCAACCGCCAATCTTTAAATACTAATATAACATCCATTAATGTGAGTTACAAAATTACGGCTACAGTAACGAGGGCAATAACATCAGCAGACGTGATGATATTATTAACGAAAGCAGACACGATGAACTTTGCTTGGATAACAAAATCATATTAAATTTCATGGGGGGATACGGTTAAGTCTAACGAGAGCTCCAGATCGGGCGGGTTATAACTAGGATCAATGGTTTTTGCACGACCAAACACTTGATTAACTTGCTCCAGGGCCAAATCGTGAATTAGATAATTCATGAAAGGGTAAGGTGAATGCATTATTATTCTTAACGTCGTTTTTTTCTGAGGTGCAAATTAAATAAGAAATTAGGAGCTGTTTCTACTCTTGTAAATGCTGATGTGTCCAATTTGTTGAGGTATCCATAGAAGTGTAATTGGTACTTGTAAGATTTTATTATGTTCTGACGTTTATGTAATAAATATCTTGTTTTATATCATTCTGCTTCTAGCTCCTTCTTTGTTATATTTGAAGCTGTATTATCGTTTTTCCGAGATGTTCCTCTTATTAGTAATAATTAGAGGCCGGATTATAGTGTGCATATATTTTATTTTTTGCATATTTTTAATTATGGTCTATATGTAGACATATTACACTAATTGAAGTTAATTAGCGTTAATTAGCGATCGCATATATTGCATATTTAGGTATTTCTATGCATATTTTTACAAAAGTTGCATATATTGCATATTTAAGCTTTTTCTTATCCTTTCTATTAGTAAAAATTCCTAGTAATTCCTAATGTAGATCGACAACCGACAATTCTCAGAATGATAAATCTTTTACATTAGTTTCTCTAATACTTTTTTCCAAGAACTGCACGTGTTTAATTTCGCCTAGCAGAAGGGATGTGGTAAATACGTTTTATTATTATTAATTCCCAAATAAACTAGTCATTCATTGAATAGTTTATTTGGGCGAATTCTTTGAGCGAAACAGCATGTAATTTTGTTACGTTTTTAAATACTGTGCGTACATACAATGAATATAGCGAACATTATGGATCATCCATATCCTGAACTGGTAAAGGATGGCGACAAAATATTTTGTCGAGCCTGCAGTAAACTGGTAAGTTTAATTTTACTAAAAGCCTTACAATTATTTTTAAATTCTTTAACTTTTGATATAAAATGACAATTGTTGTTGTAGGTGTCTTCTGAGAGAAAATACCTGATTGATCAACGCGTTAAAACTCCATCACATATTGCAAAATGTGAAAAACTAAAGCGATCCGTGTGTGTGCAGCAATCTATACGTCAATGTGTAGCATCAACTTCACGAAACTCAGAACAAAAAGAATATAATACGGATCTATGTAACGCATTAATTTCGTCTAACATACCATTAGTAAAATTAAACAATGTTAATTTGAAATCATTTCTGCAAAAATATTGCAAACAGAATATACCTGACAAAAGTACCTTACGAAAAAATTATGTCACATCTTGTCACCAGCAAACAATAGCAGAAATTTAACAATTGGTAGGGAATAATTTTATTTATATCATGGTAGATGAAAGTACGGATAAGTGTGGCCGTTATATTGCCCATTTGTTAATAGGAATTCTTCATGAAGATATTGTAGGTAAATCATATTTAATTTATTGTAAAGGGACTTCAGAAAACAAATAATGTGACAATTGCCCAATTCGTTCAAGAAGGTTTATCAAATTTCTTTTTACCTGGAAGTATACCTGGTGAAAAAATTTTACTAATCTTGTCCGACGCTGCACCATACATGATAAAAGCCGCGCAATTTTTTTTTTTATATTAACATTAGTCATACCACTTGTTTAGCTCATGGGTTCAATCGTGTAGCCGAAGACATTAGGAATCAATTCCCTTTGATTAATGATTTAATTAGCAATGTCAAAAAAGTATTTTAAAAAGCAACTTTACGAATCCAATATAAGGAGCGACTTCCCGGTATTAAGTTGCCTCCTGAACCGATTATTACGAGATGGGGTACATGGTTAGAGGCTGCAATTTTTTTTCGCCGATAATTTTTAAGGAATAAAAAATGTAATTCTTGAAATCACTGCTGACTGCGTTGCTCTAAAAAACTGTAAAAGATAGTAACATCGACAGAATTGCTACAAAACCTTTTGTATATTAAGTCAAATAATAGCTTTGTTTCAAGTTCCATTCGTAAACTAGAAACGCAAGGGATGTCGCTCTCGGAATCAGTCGAAATAGTAGACGAATTTGATATGCTATATATGAAGGTTAAGAGTACAATAGGTAATTCTATATACGATAAATTTAAAAAAGTGATAAATAAAAATGCGGGATATTTGTAATTGAAGAAAGTTAAGAAAATTTTGGAAGGTGAAACAGTAAACGATTTCGACTTTAATTTTAGTTTAGAATGTATTGCAAAGTTAAAAAATGCACCAATTACATCTTAGGATGTTGAAAGAAGCTTTTCTATTTCGAAACATATGTATTCTGATAGAAGACAAAACTTTCTTTTACACAATTTTGAAAAACATTTAATTATAAATTGTTTTAGAAATATGTTGTGAAAAAATTTTGTGCGATAAAGTTAATGTTTAAATTTCTGCTATTATTTATTTTATGTAAATATTTTGCATATTGTCGCAATTTTTTTGCATATATGCCCCAGGTTTATGCATATTTTCTCAAAAATCGATGCATATATTCCAGTTTTTCTTTGCATATAATCCGGTCTCTAGTAATAATAATTTATTACGTCCAACAGCGAACAAGTCAATTACAGGACGAAAATTAGAAAATTTATGGCGTTGCACATAGGCGGAACTTTATATGAATTGACCCGGGACCAAACTACTGCCTGTTATTGCAACTAATTCTGCCTGAAAAATATTGCGATGATCCCCTAATTTAAACTTTTGATTATACATTTCAATACTCCCCGTTATAAAAAAACATAAGCCGCCCCTGTACCACCCTCACCCTTAGACCTATCCGTAAAAATTTCTAAACCCTGTCCGACACAAACCGACAGGAGGATAAATCTGTAAAACTTCTTGGCATGACATTTGAATCTAATCTGCTATGGAATGAGTACTATGGAGTAAGTATTATATTTTTCGTTGTTTGCACATCAGCAACCCTTAAGAGAGTATTTTTAGCACAAAACGCCATTGTTGACGCTCATTTGACCAAATCTTGCAGATCAATGTCTAAAAAATTAAATTTGCTGCCCGTAATCCTTATTGATATACCTGAATTAGCTTATTATATTTACAAAAATTAAAACATCTTTACCTTGAATGCAGAGTATCATGATTATCAAATTTCCTTGGTTTAAGGAATTACATGCATAGTGCATACTGAAGATTATACTCAAAACATCACGAGCTTAGGGGTGGAAGGTGTGAAGATTAGGCCTGTTTCAGACGAGGCGGTTTAGTTGATTCTACTAAGTTGCCTAGTTTACTCACAACTAGTTGCTTGTCATCGAAGACCTATTGAAGCCGCCGAAGCGGACAAGTTGACTCCGTGTGACAGAGTTCATATCAGTATGTTTCTTGACAACCGTCCGTTCAACTAGTGGAATCAACTAATCTCCTCGTCTGAAAGAACACAACCATCTACCTCGAGAATTTGCTCTTACTTTAAGGTACAATTATTGAAAATCTTATCTTAGAGGAGGCCTAGAGATATTGACGCAAACTTTTTTTAAAAGATAACTAATCTAGTGTACTTACTAATATAATCATGCAACTTGTAATAAGATTATTTTAAAATACTTCCACGGAGAATATCGAAAATAATAATCCCACGTGGAGAAATGGTCGGAAATTAACGGAAGTAAGCGGATCATTTTCCAATCTCACACACGTCAAAAGCAATATAAATATCACGGAAAGCATCCGGACTTCGATGGTTTCTAGGTCAAGCAGACGCCTTTTGCGAACGGAAGCCGGCTTGAGGAGTTGAGACCTGACGCGAAATGCCAACTCGATCCGAAAAATCCATTTCGACGTCGTCCGCGAGACCACATCGTAGTACTACGACTCTCTTATATACACTATACTCTTATTTAGACGTCAGAGAGTGAGTATTAGGAGGGACGTGACATGACATACACGCATGCTTTTACAGAAACTCTCTGGGCAGGGATTAATGCCGAGTATAAAGACAAAAAATTGGGCGCTTGCCGTAAAAGAAAAAAAAGAAATGAAATATATACAGAGTATTAGTAATAATCCACATGGATGGTGTGATATTAAAATAAAACTCAAACATGCCAATCTCTTTTTTAAACACCACGCTTCAGTGTCGTGAAAAAAAATCGCTTTTTAATAATACTTTTTAATTTTCCAGCAACAACTAAAAGGTATTTCTTGCTATCAATGTCAGAACTCATATATTAAAACAAGAAATCATGGTACCACATATTTTTAGTTTTTTTTTCCGATAATTATTTAACATTTGACTGAATTTGGATTCTAGTATATATTAAATACTTTCTCATGGATTTTTCATTTATCGAGTATGCTGGCATGACGTTCATATGCCGTAGCAGAGGCATACACAATATTGCATTGTGCAACTGAAACCAATCAAAGGACTTATTCCCCAAGAATGGAAGAAAGCCTATATAATCCCTTTTCATAAAAACGGTACAGCTATCGCGGTATCCAATTATCGACCCATTTCGCTTCTTTCGGTTGAACCTAAAATATTGTTCATCAGTGTTTGTTTGAATGTTTTAAACAAGTAATTACTCCATATCAACATGTTTTTTTTTCACTCGCGTTCGATTGAGACAAATCTATTAGTTTTCACGCAATACTTGCACACCCAATCGGACAAACGGATGCAGGTCGATGCCATATATACAAACCTGAATAAGGCATTTGATAAGGTTAACCACAACCTTCTGTTCGAGAAGTTGTATAAAATAGGTGTCCATGGTAGTTTATATCGATGGATTGCGTCATATATTGGAGATGTAAGCAGGCTGTGCCAGTGCCAGGATACAAATCTGATTATTTTGTTGCCCGTCAGGCGTTCCTGAAGAAAGTCACTTAGGACCCCTATTTTTTGTAATATATATCAACGATATAGTAGCATGTTTTCACAATTGTCATTTTCAGCTGTATGCAGATGATCTAGAAATCTATACTGCTGTTTCTTCTCTCTCTGAGTGTGAGCGTATTCAAAGCGATCTAGATAGATTATCGTTATGTTGTAAGACAAAACAATTATTTATAAATACAAATAAAATGTTCTCGGATAACTTTTACTAGAAAACAAATCAAAATAGACTATAACTATAAACTTGACAATAATATACTGGAACGGGTGGAGGAGATTAGAGATCTGGGTGTTACAATGGACTCAAACTCTCTTTTAACTCACATATTAATAAATGTGTCGAAAAAGCATATTGCATGCTGAGCTTTGTCATTCGTCTGAAAAGCGTATACTTTGCCTACGTTCACAGTCACTTGAATTTTGCCACTGTTATTTGGAACTCGTCATACTACATAAACATAAATCATATAGAGAAAATTCAACGTAAATGGAAATGAAAGAAGATCCAGAATCTCACAAACTCTTTTTTTATTTGTAAAATACCAATAGCTACATGTTTCGAGTATATTTAACACTGGCCAACGCTGAAAGCACATTACAAAGGGGACATCACAAATATGGATCAGATTAATAGCAATATTTTGACTAATTGTATATAAAAAAAATTAATTAAACTTTTGAAATTAAATTAAACAGCTGAAAGATGAGGTAAAATTGATGATTAGAATGAAAAAACTGGAATACTTACAGTGAAAAAAACACAGAAGGAATATGTCAAATATTAAAAAAATGGGCTCAACTTGTTCAAAATACTAATATGATGTAATAAAATTACAAAGATAAAATATCATACATTACATCCTCATTGTAGACTAAATAGACATATGTATAACATAGGCCTGGTAGATGACGTTACTTGCAGATTCTACCAAGGAAGAAACACACCAGCTCAATGCGCTGTGCCAACGCGGCGGCCTGAACATCTTCTAGGACAAAGGGAATCACAATAGATCTGAGAAGGTCGCGATGAAACAGGTTCGTGGGCCACCTCAACTCTAATATAATCTAATCTAGCATACAAGAACGTTGCCACATGTTTCTTTCAAATCAATCCTGCGAACACAGGAGGCAATTTTTTTTTTTTTTTTGTTAATTAGATCCATTAGGCAATATAAAATGTTACATCGGATACGTCATAACTAACTATAAAATAGATAAAGAAAAAGAAGAAAATTGAACACATAAAAGAATGATCCATTAAAAATACATGTATATTTGCAGGTTAGCCAACGTCACTCAAACAAAGCGAAAAACTCGTCAATAGAATACACAGCATTTTCCAGAAGGAGATTCTTTACTCTGGATTTAAATAAGCGAGCCGTCTGACACGCTTTATACTCATCTGACAGAGCATTGTAAAGTCTCAGACTTAAGCAGTTAGGAGAAGCAGATGCTACCCGGTATTTTGTAGATGGAATGCAATAATTATTTCTGTTTCGTGTATAGTGAGAGTGTACGCCATAGTTCGTTATAAGTTTGGACCTATTTGCATGAATATAACCTCTTCTGCGCCAAAAACACATTACCAGCGTGTACAAACGAACCTCAACAAATACCGTACAACAAACGAGAATGGACAACAGCGTAAAAGAATTTGAGCATAGACTATCGTCCAATCGCCTCACGCATACTTCGCCAATAGCCACGGGAAGCTTTGCCGATCTATCTAAGTCCTAATGGAACCGGAGCGATAAGTGATCTCAACAAACTGCGACCTAACAGTCAAGTACGACGCGAACCAGTCGAACAGCTGCATTCAACATCAAAATATTAAATTTTTTGATTAAGAAATTGACGACGTGCATCGCTATATATAATTCCTCTGCCAATTGATAGACAGCCTGTATATGATATGCTAATTGGGTCCTGCCCATGTTTTAGGTCATTGCGCTAGTTTAGCAAAAGACGTGGTTTTTGCTGCTTTGTGTATACGAAATCTGATTTGCTTTTAAAAATTAACCCTACCAAAAGGAGGTACTCCTTTTTTGAGTAAAGTTATCAAAAACATGAAAAGGATATTACAGATAGGTTTAAAGGAAACGGACGATAAGACTCCTTTTCCCATTAACGCAGGAAACCACAAAACTTATTTCAGACGAGAATTATTCATTTCGGCCTCAGACAACTCCCTTAGAGATTTAAATCTCTCGGAAACAAAGGTTTCATTAGCGCGTACGTTAACTTTTAAAATAAATATACATAGCTTCCAATTAAGAGCTTAACTAAAATTGATGTGGCCGCCTATTTATTTTTCCTTCTAGTATATATAAATCCATATTAGCTTTTGAGTATGTAAACCCATATATGTACACACATTTAAAAGCTCAACTGATGAATAATGTAAAACTCCGTACATTTTCTATGAATAAATAAGCAAATAAAAAAGCTAAAAACAGAATTTTAAAATTCTACGACGCTTGCTAGTACAGCTCGACCTTTTGCTCTAGACAGCTGAAATCACATTATCCTAATTGGCAAAAAAATATACTTTGTAAAGATCAAAATGTCAAATAAAATATCACGATCTTGAAATACTGAAACGTTCAAACTATCTGAAAATTTGGGTATAATCAAAGGTTCTATGAAACTTAAATTTTGTAAAAATAAATAATAGAAAAAAAGAAATATAAAGAAATACATATTTACGAGGACGGATCGAAAAGTCCGTGACTTTGAATAAAGACAGTATTTTCTAGCAAAAAAAAATATTTATTTCTCAACATATTCCTTTTCACCCAAGCTTTTTATCCCTTCCAACTAACAGGTTTCTCAAGGTCCTCAAAATAGGTATTCGTTTGTTCAATGATGTCATCGTCGGAACTAAATCGCTTTCTGCCAAGCCATTTCCTTACGTTTGGAAATAGGCTCATGCCAGATGAGACAGCAGTTCGTAGCCCAATTTATGGATTTTTGCCATGGCGGCTACCCATGTGTGCATCCGTGCATTGTCCTAATGAAAAAGCACTTTCTTCTTGACCAAATGCTTTTTCAAATCGTCGTTGAGTCGGTCCAATAATTTGGAATAGTATTCACCATTTGTTGTTATTCCCTTTTGAGCAAGCTGGGCAAACATGTCAAAACAAAAGCCAAGAAAGCATGAAAGGCCATTTGACAGTATCGTCACATGTTGGGTAGGACTTAGGGGTTCTGCTCGAAAATTATCTTGTAGTTGTTGCCTGCCATAATTATTATTAACTTATGGCGCCCGCTTCTGGCGGCCAAGGGTGAGGCGAGTGGTAGCCAAGAATGACCTGATGCATGTGCACCAGCAGCAATGTGCACGGACGCCAAATGGAAGCTCTCTTATGTGCTCCTCCCCTGGATTTGTTTGTGAAGGAGACGGCGTTTAGAGCCGCTATAAGGTTGCGGTCACGTGAGCATCATCCACGAGGGCGTCGCTAAAGGGCCTCTTTTTGGCGCCGCGAAGGACTGTGTATCTCCCGTGTTTGATTTCAGCAGACTACCGCCATCTATGCAGACAGATCGTAGACAAAAACAGGGACGGGTGCAAGAGTTTTCTCTCCGGTCCTTAAGTTCAACCTAGAGTTGGCACGAGGTACGTTAGCTACGATTTTCCAAGCCGAGATTTTGGCGATCCTACATGGTGCCAAAGGAATTTTAGCAGGGTGCATTAAGAGGCGACGTATTGTCCTTTATAGTGACAGCTAAGCTACCCTTAAAGCCCTTGGCAATTATATGATCGCTTCAGGTCTGGTACTTCAGTGTCACAATGCCTTGGAAGCGATCGCTATTGATAATGACTTAATTCTCAGATGGGTTAAAGATCATAAAGGTAATCTGGGAAACGAGGCTGCCAATAGGTTGGTGAGACGGGGTTTGTGTCATCCTTACATGGGACTAGAGCCTGTTTTTCCCATTTCTTCGGCTACACTCATCACCCTAATAAATCAATGGATCACTACTTTACACTACTCTAGACGAGAATCCATAACCACCTGCTGTCAGGCACGCAAAGCCATCCCTAGGCTGCCGTTCAGGACAGCAAGATACTGTCTGCAGCTTTCTCTCAGTACACTACCTCAAGTTGTAGGGCTATTGACTGGCCATTGCAAGCTTAATAAACACATACACCACATAAGACTGACTAGTAGCCAACTTTATGCATGTTATCTAGAGGACGAGACGCAGGAGCACATCTTATGTGATTGTCCAGCTTTTGTCCAACTTGAAGGTTCCATCCTGGGGGAGTTCTGGTCGAAGCTGGCCATCTTCGGCGGTACCTCACCTGCTACACTGCTCGAGTTCATTTTTCGTTTGGGTTGGCTCAAGTAGGCTGCGGGTGTGCGACTCCGCCTTGAGAAGATAGCACAATGGGCCCAGTCAGAGTGGCCTAAGTATGCGTGGCTAGCCAACAATCCAGAATCCCTTTTGTAGATAAACACGGTGCATTATACCGCGTGTATCCCAAAAACTATCGCCCATGACCTTGTTAGTCGATAAACCCACCTTAGCCTTTTTTGGCGCCTGTTTGCCTAAAATACAACCCATTGTTTAGACTGCTGCTTGTCTCTGGTATGTTGTAATGTATTTGTGTTTCATTCGCCGTTACAAAATGGCGTAAAAACTCATTTGTCACACGATTGCGTTTATGGTTGATTGTGAATAAACACTGTACCCATCTTCTGCACAGTTTTCCAGAACGCAACTTACTATTAAAGATCTCACACATTTTCACTCTACGTTGGGCCAACTCTATATCAATTTTTTTCGAAATTTTCGACTGTAGTGACCTCAATTGGTCGTCCAGAATGTTCGGCGTCACTATTGTTTGTGCGGCCACAACGGAACTTAATAAACCATTTTTTCCATCAATTGCTGGTACAGAATCTCTATAGTACTTATCAAGCTCTTCTTTGGTTTGAATCATGGTTCTTTTCCACAAAAAAATAATATTCCATTGGCGCTGGAAATTCACTTTTTTTCCATTTTTAGGAAGATACACGAGGTTGTATGCTTTGAATAGCTGCCAAACACAAAGTTCATGAGGGAGCCTGCTCAAAATTTGACAGATGGTACTTGACGGAAGCTGTGTTGACTTTTAATTAACTACTAGGGAAGCTTAAAAGTCACGGGCTTTACTATAAATTCGTCTAAGAATTATTGCGTTAACATTACACGGAGTAATCCGAGGTCTAATGATTTACATGTTTTTGAATCACGCATACATTTTTTTAAATGTTTGTTAAAAACTTTGTCTTTCACAATGGGTTGCCTTCATTATAGATAATGTTATTTCAATACTTGAAATGTAATCAGATAAATGTGTAAAACTACTTTTTATTTTAAAAAATACATAACAAGAATGTAACTTGTTATACATCAAGCTGCAAATATATTTTCACTCTTGTTTGAATATTAAAAGTCTTGATGTAATTATTATAAAGTAGTAAATTTTAAAGTAGACTGAAGAAAGGCTCAACCTTGAAAAGTTTATGCTTTTTTTTGCTCTAAAATCTACTAAAACTGGTCATCGTTATTAGGTAATATCATTCAACATTATTTTCTACTTATTTTAATCCTTTTTAATAGATATTGAAGTATTACCGCTGCTAAAGAAAGCTGGATAGCATTAACTGCTTTTGAGAAAGTTAGATGTAAAATTTAAACCTTTTGGTATGGATGTTTAATTTGTATTCAACCACTGAAACATTATTTTACCAAATTATTGTTTGAAAGCGTTATAACATTACCTTATATCCATTTGTAGCTAACATATTTTCTTTATTAGCTCTATTGTGTTAAAAGTTAACTCAAGAGCGAATATCCACAATTGCCCAAGGCAATTTTCTGTAAACAAGAAAATAAAGGAGCAGCAATCATAGAGAGCTGAAACCAACAACAAAGCAAGTTTACACAGCATATACAAAGTATGAACACGTTTGAAGTTATGTACTTGAATTTAGGGAAGTGTATGTGGTGTGTTTGATTCCATTCAGCACGTTAAAATTTGCACAAATTAGAAGTACGAACAAGCTTAAAATCTAACTCCTTCGCCTCTTCAGTTAATTAAATAAAATGCTTTTAAATCTAAATTTTCCCACACAATATCTGGAATCATTTCTGCATATTTCTTATTTAAAACTTTTACAATTTGTAATAGCTTGCTTTGATTTCGTCCACTAGATTCAAATTGCAAGAAACCGATTCCCTAAAGTATTTTTAGATTACATTTCTACGATCGACCCTCAGTAAAGCAAAATCGAGAAGCCGGATTACAAAAGCGATTATAAAAATACTAAAATGGAAAAGAGAAATATAGCGGGACAAAGAAAGAGAGGTCATTAATTTCAATGTCTTCGATCGGCACGTTTAATTTCAATAAAAACGAGAGATTGTTTCCGATGTAAATGGACGTAGTGAAACGGACAGAATGAGAGATGGTATTTTTAATTTACGATTCCTCTTTTAGTTAAGGGTGGATTTTTTTTATCTTTCCTGCGCTGAAGGTAAAAAGCTTTGTTGAATTATTAATTTACCGGACGTGATGTAGGTACTTCCTCTAAACGCATCGCGTATTATCCGACGGTGAAATTAAGCGTAGTTAGGAGAGGTTTTCGTTTGATTATTTTTGCATAGTAATCGATTCATTTACCCAGTGTTGAGCATTTTTTATTCAAATAATTACACTGTGCTAGTCGAAAATGTCAATATTGATGGGTCCTGGGTAGAAAACACAATTCGAGTGCCTTGAATGCAATGCTATCGGCTGTTTTGCAAACTTGGCTCTTGTTTTCGAGATATTCACATGTAAAGATTGTAAAAGATCCAAAGAACTGCTTTTTTGTGTCTATCTTTACCATTTATTCAACAAATAGCTCAGTTGAGTTCGCCAAATATCTTCGACCTAATATTCGACGTTTGATGAAAGACACACCATTTGAAAATTCCCTCAGTCACTCAGAACTCGTGGCATGGGATTTTGTTAAAGCGGTTATTGAAAATGTTCTCGGGATTTATCGATCTGATAACTGACGCCTTTACATTCAAGACATGCTCATTGCTTTCCACCGTATCAATGCTAAAATGACATTAATTTACATGCACATGTGGAAAATTTTCCTGAACAAACAAACCGATGGCATCGAATTGTGTTTTCTAGCCAGGACCCATCAATGTTGAAAAAAATAAGTTTATCAATTATCCTTGTTAAAGTGTTAGGTTATTGTCGTATAACGTGATCGAATATCATTGTTTTAACGAAACGTTGTTTGAACAAAACATTAATTAATGGAGTAATTGTTCCACCAAATAAATCTTCATTCGAATAACGTGTCATTGAAATAAATTTGTCAGGTATATGCATACCTATATGTTTATTCGGTTTCCCTTGCCGTAGCGCCCGTATTTTGATATGCCTTGGAGAGCATAAGCGTTTTTTCGGATCTCCAACCAGACAAGGTATTGAATTGATATCGTAACAGCTGTACCATGTCTCTAAAAATATTTCTTTTTCTACTATTGTAAATGTTGAGAAAACTACTCCAATAAAAACGTGAGTAGTTGCTCACTTGATCATACAAGAGCTTTTTAATACACAGATAGGCGCATGTATTCTTCATATGGTTCCTACGGTTACCTAAAAATTACGTAATAAAATATTTTAAAGCAATCATATACTTGTATCTTCTAACTTCAACAGTTTTCAATGGTTTTAAACAGAAATGAAGCGTACACAAAAAATAAAAGTGTCATAACCAGCGACAAAGAAAAAAAATAGTTTTGTGAACGTTGCTTGTGATCGCCAGGACATAAATAGATTAGAGCAATGATTTTTCGATCCCTGCTCATAACTCACCAGTCCCATAACTGTTTCTGAATATAGTATTTTGAATTTACCAATTTCTACCCAATGATGCTAAAAACAAAGTCATCTTCCATCCTGGCCGCGGCGTTGATAAAAAAAATTCTCATTAAAAAAATAATATATCTCACTATCAACTACCCCCAATCAATGTCGCGATGCAGGCCTACGTGAACGATATCGCAATGCTATTATGAGGACCGGCAAAAAGAGAAATTTTCTCAGCCGTCCAACAGATGAGTAACCCCATTTGTAGTTGAAGCAATAGGGAAAACCCGAGCATTAACCCAAACAAAACTACGGCAATACCGTTCACAAGGTAGAAAAGAATGGTATATTTGATACTGCTTGCTATTCAAGGTGTAGAGCTTAGTTTGCAGATAATGTAAAAATATCTAGGCGTGTTATTTAATAAAAAACTATTGTGGAATCTGCACTTGAAAAATATCACTCACAAAGCAAGGCTATCCTCACGGATATGCCGAAGGATATGTGGGATATCTTGAGAGCTGCATCCAAAGCTAGTCCATTGACTCTATGTGATGGTAGTCTGTCCAATCATAACATATGGAGCAATAGATTCGTGGTAAAAAGCGCAACAAGCCAGAGCCACACTTACGTCCAAGTGTGGCAATCCCGGGAGCAATGTCTTTTCCCGTCATTGGCACCAGAAATTCTTCTGAATCTACCACCCATACATATTGTTGTGGAAATGGAGATCAGATTAACTGGACTTCGCCTACGGCAAATAGCGAATCAATCGTCACGTACTCATGTCTGTGTAACCAACAAGCTGCTAGAATCGGTTACTTCCGATGGCATGATGGGAATACCCTCGGACATTATGTGTACTCGATCAATAATTGATACACACATCTCCAAACAGAGAGGAATGGAGATGCAACGAAAGAAGACTGACGCAGGTAGACACCTGCTGAGCTACAGACTGTTCGAACACTGAGAAAGGTGTGGCCGCAGGAATACTTTGTTGCAGTCCAAGAGTCAAAAAATATTACAACCTTGGACAACACACAACGATCTTTCAGGCTGAAATCTATGCCATTGAGGTGTGTACTAAAGAGATTTTGGATAAAAACTACACGCACAAATCAATAAAAATCTTCAGCGACATACCCTAAGCACAATCGGGATGGTTAATAATTTACCCCTAATGTGGGTACCTAGGTACTCACTCATTCTTGGAAAATAGGAAGAAGTCACCCGTGCTTAAAAAAGGAGCTGTGAGGCAATTTCAGGGATCAGCTCCTGCCATTGGCATCCAAGGACCTGCTAGAACTTGACCGCAAAATTATTTCGGACTTTAGAGGTCACTGAAAGCACCTACACAGAATCGTGCTCTCTGAGGTGATTGAATGCCGATTGTGTTTAGAAGACGAGGAGACAGTTGAGCTGCTACAAAAATCAGGTATGTAACCTTCGGAAAGGCCGGCCCTTCCCTAGAGGACCTAAAAACAATCTCATTCAGCAAAATACTGAGCTACCTCAAGAACTTGACACCCCCACCAACCACCTTTACCACCCCCAACTATCTCTACCACCACCAGCTATTTTTCTACCACGTCCATCGACTATCCCCACCACCGTAAACTGCTTTTTTCCATCACTAACTATCCCTCACCAATTACAATCTCTACTCTCCAATTGCAAAATATAATATTTCTAAAATAATTTCTTTTCCTTTCCAGAGGCTGCGTTCCTACAAAAAATAATTTAAACTTCCTAGTTTGAAGAGAAATTTATTCCCCTCTCTTTTCAGTGTTGCTAAAAAAAATGGTAAATTATTCTGAACGGAAAATTATTACAAATAACAGCACTTATTGAAAGTTATTTGAATAACAATAATCATCTAAGTAACCAATGAAATAGTGTCATTATCAGTTCCAATGTTATTCTGTATAAATTTTGCCCAACCTTGCATTTTCTTTCGCGAGATGCTCCCTATATTTAGAAAAAGATTGTTTAGTCAACGCAAAATGCTTTAACTCAGCAGATTTCTGCCATTAAATATTTGTTCTCTCTAAATTATGTTACGCAAATATAAAAAGATGAGTACGCGCAAAGATCGATGAAAAAGTGTTCTTTGTTATTTCAAGATAATTTTCGTTGTGTTAAACAGCAAAGGATTTTGAGCCAAACGCAATATACGGGTATTCAATTCGTCTTGCAAAAACTACTGTTTAAATGTTATTTATAACTTTATATTCATGAAATGAGGTGTAAAATATCTCCCAACAAGGTATTGTATATCAGAGGAAGAGAAATACTCTGGTACAACCTTAAGATCAAGGGACACGGCAGACTAGTGTCAATATTCCGGGGATTGATACCAGCAAGAATCAAAAAACTCCTTCTCTTTGTCTCTAGAGCTTTCGAAATAAATTTATTTCATCCTCAGTAGAACAAAATCAGAGTAAGGTGGTAGCAATAATATCAAACAATACATTAAACTGTTTTGTTTATGTATTGTATATCCCAAAAGAGCACTAATTATCAATATCACTGCCATTGCGCTGTATCAGTTGCTGTTAACAAGTAAACACACCAAATTAGTATTTTAATAGCGTGAATTGCTGTACTTTTTGTGTCAATTATGCACTATTATTGGTGTGATATACAAGTAGCGCCATCTTTACGACAATTTCTGTAATAGGTATATTTAATGCACATAATACGATTTTTTTCACTTACAATTAGTTTTTCTTGCTAGATTAATCATAATTTTGGATAGCTGAACAATATTTAATTAACAAAATCTCTGTTTTTTTTTATTTAATCTCTATCATTTCCCTTAGTATAATGTTTATTGTAACTTGTGTATTATTTTTAAAATATAATTTAACATAAGTCAACACTAAACATTGTCAATCCAAAATAAATGTTAACGAAACATATTTGTACGATTTCACATGTACATATGTATTTAATATTTAAACTATCAAAAAAAACTAATTTAAAGTACTATACTAGCAAATACAATATTAATATAATGTAAACAGTCGACAGAAACTTAAACTTAACTAAATTATTCAATTCCCACTGTTGTTAGGGTCAAATTACTCAAAGGGGCTAGAGAAAATTACTGAACAAACTTTATATAAATTAGTGAGATAACAACGAGAAAATGAGGTCGCTCTTTGTGTGTACAAAAATTGCTTAATTGATCCCGCCCTAAAGGGAGAGCCCTTAACCCTTTTACCCCAAACTTATTACCTCATTGTTTGCCCCCGCGACAACATTTCCCCAATGGTCTGTTTGTGCTATACGTTCATTATGTGGTATAAAAGAAAGAAAAACAACGGTCAAGTAATGAAGATAACAGCTAAATTAGAGCGATTATGCAAAACTAAGCCATTTTGTTTAACATAATGGTTCTACATCTTACATTTTTAAATAGGAAACATTCAGACAGAAATATGAAAATGGCAAAGAACCGGTATAATAAAACAAATTGACGGGAATGAGAAAGATATAACCTACAGAAGACGTATTTCCGCTTGTCAAGCAATATTTCTCCGGAAATAGATAATTCAATTCCTTGCTGCTGCAAACGAGTTTCTCTAGAAAAGGAAATGTTAACTGCTTCCGGGAATACGTATGATGTGAATTTCAACTTTTCAGATTACAAAGTAGTTTTAAAAAGGATATGAAAAGTAGTGCAATATCAAATTTCTGAACGAATAAAATGCAAACATTACTATAGAATGACCTATAGCCTTCAATATAAATTGCTTATGGACCAGTTATAGCTATAACCGGTTGTAATGTACAACTTCTTTGGGCGGGCGAAATGTCATAGGATAAATGCATAGAGGTATCGGATTTAATGTACAGGGTGAGTTCTTTATATGGAAAAGTTCATTTATTAAGTAACTGTTAGCTGAATCTTTTGCTGAAAATTTTGATAATTTTTTTTTTTTTTTTTTAAGGGGTGGTAATGCCTAAGCTGTATATTTCAGCTTATCAGGCCCCCGCAGAGCCAAATCTCCCTCCTAATCAACATTACGACCCCGGAAAAAACCGATTATCATTGCAATATACATTGTAGTAACAGCTTCATAACTTGAAAATATTTTTAAGTACACCGAGTGGTCCATAAGCTTGTAAGGAGTAGTAAGATATATTTTTTTTAATGGAACACCCTATATATAAGTAGCTTATTGTGTTCCATATTAAATTCTAAATATCTTTTGCTATAAATATTTTTTCGAAAACGACTTAGTTTTCCAATTATTCTCAATTCTCTTTAAAAAATACCGGAATCGCATCTACGAACTTGTCTGATCTCTTTCCAAACGGTGTAATGTTGGGCATTCGGCTTCTGTTGTGTTACAGTATAAAGTTCTCTGCATCTTAAAACCACATTAGAATTTATAATTTTTATACTGTGTGATCGCAAACCAAGGTTGCAACCGGAAAACTTTAATTGTTGAAAACTTGTTTATTTTAAATGGAACACCCTGTATTTTTTTGTGGAATCTTACAGCGCCAAAAGGGCTTTAAAAGTTTCATTAAGCATATAAAAAGTCATAAACAAATAAAATTCTAAATATTAAAATGAAAAACAAAAATAAATAGTCCATTGATTCTGTTTCGCAACATCTCACACTGTATGTTTAGAGACCAAACATTCTGATTATTTATTTCCCGCATCCAATGTGGATTTTCAGTAGTATAGTAATGCATATTGTGGCGATTAACACTGCCATTGCTTTTAAATGTTGCCTTGTCAAAAAACAAAATGACAGATGTAAACTCTGGATGAACATTTATAACATTATATTATGGCAAAATCCAATTCTTCCATCAAAATCATTTTCTTGGAGCTCTTGATGTAACTTCATGTGGTATGGATGACATTTATATTTTCTCGTTACTTTATTTACAGTTGTTTGAGATATTTTACCAATAACATTCAACTCTCTACTGGAAATGTGTGGGTTTTCTCTTATATGAAACAGTATTTCCAATTCTTTTTCATCTGTAACCACAGTTTTCATTCTATCCCTTTTGGCACAAACTACACTACCAACAGTATCAAACCTGTTTCGAACCTTTTTCAAAAAAATTTCTGTCGGTTGTAGTCGCCCTCACTAAAGCATTTGATAAATTCGTGCGGCAAGCAAGCATTTTTTTTGAGTTTCTCCTAGGATATACACCATATCAATTAATTCTTCTTTTGAAAAATCCATTTTCAATAATAAATAAACCAACAAGTGAAAAAATAAACAAACTAAACTGAGTAACAGATATAACAAAACCCAAATAACTTGACAGAAATAGCGAAAAATATAAGAATAATTACACATTTACTATTGTTTGACACTTATGCAAATTGTTTTTATTTTCACAGTTACTATGATTATATAATGCAAATGCCAAAAAGAAACAATATGAGTAATTTTATTTTATTTTTCGCAAAACATTAATTATCTCGTAAACCATAAATGATGGGTATATCATATGCTTAATGAAACTTTTAAAACCCTTTTTGCGCCGCACAGTGGTGCCAACTCCCGAAAAGCTGGCCAAAAGTCGAAAAAAAAAGTTCCTATGTAGAAACTTTTAACTATCGGAATAGCTGTAGAACTACATGCAGTATGTATTACCAACATTAGAGCAAGCCATGCATTCACACCTGTTTGTAAAATTTACTTTCTTTGTAACAGTCAAGCGCATCACTGCGGAAATGATGAAGCACAAGTGTAAGTACGTTTTTTTCTAAAAACGTTAAAAAGTTTATAGGTTAACATTTTTCAATTCTATAAAATGGATTCTTTTCTTGAAGATGAATACAACAATAATCCGTTGATCAAAATTAATGTTCACAACATGCTAATAAGTCAGTTGTCAATCTTATTGACGTAATTTACAAAATTGACTTTAGAGAGGTCGTCAGAAAAAAAGCAAAAAGTAAAAAGTCTTGATGGATCTTGCTTCGAAACAAATTGTAGGCTGTTAATTGAATGTTTCTCTAAAACATATCAAGTAGTTGGCTGCCCATATGTGCCTCTAAGGTTTTTGTGTAGATTTTGTGTAATGATGCCAGAAAAATTAAGTGAAATATGTTGTTTGAAGGAAAAATGTAAACATATCTACCGCTACAACGAATGATACATCAAAAACAGTATACAGGAATAGGCGGTCATATTTTGTGGTCATATCTTGTTGCGGTCCTTGCGCTACACGACATACATAGAAAAAATGGCCACATAACATATGTGTACTTATGAATATAGAAATAATTGGTAATATTTGTGGTAGATTATCTTCCATTTCTGACTGTTTTGTGAATATAAATGCAGTTTTATATTAAGTAAGTCCGACATTTTGAACCCGCCATTTTGTTTTTCCAAAAATTGCCATCATATTGGTAATCAGCGACTTAAAAAACCCTCATATACCGAGTTTCATGAATATACATGCAGTTTTGCACTAAGTAGTCCACCATCTTGGATCCGCCATTTTATTTTTGTTTTTTTTTCAAAAATAGCCTTCATATTGGTAATAAGCGACTTGCAAAACCCTCGTATACCGAGTTTCGTGAATATAAATGCAGTTTTATATTAATGAGTCTGACATTTTGAATCCGCCATTTTGTTTCTACAAAATTGCCATTATATTGGTAATCAGCGTCTTGAAAAACCCTCATATACCGAGTTTCATGAATATACATGCAGTTTTGTAGTCCGCCATTTTGGATCCGCCATTTTGTTTTTTTTCCAAAAATGCCTTTCATATTGGTAATAAGCGACTTGCAAAACTCTCGTATACCGAGTTTCGTGAATATAAATGCAGGTTTATATTAATGAGTCCGACATTTTGAATCCGCCATTTTGTTTCTACAAAATTGCCATTATATTGGTAATCAGCGTCTTGAAAAACCCTCATATACCGAGTTTCATGAATATACATGCAGTTTTGTAGTCCGCCATTTTGGATCCGCCATTTTGTTTTTTTTTCCAAAAATGCCTTTCATATTGGTAATAAGCGACTTGCAAAACCCTCGTATACCGAGTTTCGCCAGAATAAAATAGTAGCTTCATATTTTGACCAGTTTTTCGGGATTTGGGACCACTGTGCGCCATAAGATTCCACAAAATATACAGGGTGTTCTATTTAAAATAAACAAGTTTTCAGCAATTGAAGTTTTTCCAATGCAACCTTGGTTTACGATCAAACATTATAAATTCTAATGTGGTTTTAAGATGCCCAATTGGCCAACCTTGTACCGTTTGAAAAGAGATCAGACAAATCCGTAGATTCGATTCCGGCATTTTTTAAAGATAATTGAGAATAAGTGGAAAACTATGCCGTTTTCGAAAAAATATTTATAACAAAAGATATTTAGAATTAAATATGGAACACAATAAGCTACTTACATATAACGTGTTCATTTAAAAAAAATATCTTTATAATCTTAATATTCTTTACAAGCTTACGAGTCACTCCATACAAGTTTATGGATCACTCGGTGTACTTAAAAATATTTTCAAATTATGAAGCTGTTACCACAATATATATTCCAATTATCTAAATTTTAATTCAGCTAACAATTATTTAATAAATGAACTTTGCCATTTAAAAAACTCACCTGTATGTCATGGAACATATGATGCATTTCCAACCATAGTAGATGTAATTATTATTTTAAGTGCATATCTGTTTGTAAATCCAGTATATATTGGGTATTAATTAATTTGCATGGTAGCCGTGCTAATTAGGTATATGTCATCTAGTAACTCTATGATTTCAATGTAGTTGCCTTGGCATCAATACTACTTCAAAGGGGTGGATACTCAAATAATTTTAAGTACATAAGTATATTTTTATGTAATTAAAAAACAGATATTTTATCATAAAATACACATTTTTAAGTATAAGCATTAACATCAACAGTAAATAACAGTTTTAACACTTTTTTATACTAATAGCAACAGGTTAACGCAGACAAAGAGCAAGCAATGAATCCATCGATAAGTTTGAGCTTTATCGGATATAAGTTCGAAAGAGAAGCTCTAAGTTTAAATAACATTTTCTGGCCGACTGTGTCAGTTCGGAGAAAACTTATTTTATTAAAACTTTTCTTTAAGTCGAAGCCCACACAAAAAGTATCGACTCTTTACTAACAAAGTGAAACGCGCAGGAGAATTCAATGAACTTCTTTTACCTAGTCCCAAATGTAATATATAACGAAAAAGTCACAGGGCAGTTCTTGTTGATCCCCGTTTGATTCTCTTTCACACTTCGACATTGGTTACCCAAAACGCTGCGGAAAATTATTTCATTGGTACGTTGTGTGTGTGTGTGTGTGTGTGTGTGTGTGTGTTGAAAACTGTAAACTCATTCCATTTGTATGGGAAGTTTGGGTTCTGTTGCGTATATGGCAATGATAAATCGTCCTAACCTGTTTTCGATTTGTGCACTCCTGAAATATTAAATCCATTTCTGAAATAATCTAATCGAGTGTGGGTATTATGTATATCCATTCGGCTATTCTGCGAATGACAATCTGAAAATTATCACTTTTCAAATTCGAACGTACACTGTTGAAAATTTTAACACTTTTTTGACTAATTTAATAGTCAGGAGAGGTCCACACTCTTTTCGTGTTATTTTGTCGAGAACTATAGAAGTTTAAATTTGACGAGCAAAGATAGTCAAGTATTGTCTATTGCTAAGGAGTTATTTTGTCCAACTGACACGTGGAATTATAAAATACTTCTAGTCACATTTTATTTGATCTAGACTAGACAAATTTACAAGCTGTTTAACTAAATGAATGCGATCTATTGGGTGTTTTAACACCATTTTCTAAATACAACGTCTTCTTAATATGCAACTCCTATTTCTTAGTGCTATAATATTCTCTCTTTAAGACGTTTTCTCAATTATAAATATGCAAAACCACTCATTCACAAGTTTTGGTTTCAACTAAACGTACCAATGTTAAAATGATTTTTTGAGAACTTATAAAATTAAGTGAATGTTTATGCTATTTGATTCAAATCTAAACTAATAGCGTAAATAGATGTTCCCAATACATCTTTAAGATGTTGAAATTTTTCATGCTCACTGGAATTAACGTTTAATAACACGAGGTTACACTTTGCAGGTCAGTCACATTTGGTGGTTTGTTTGGATATGTTAATACGCAGAAACAAACTCGAAAAGAGATACACGTGCAATGCAGGTGGTGCGTATAATGCAATACCGTATTAGATTAGGTGGGGTTTCTATATTTCTATCCGAGGGAAAAATTCTGATTGGTTGACGCTTCTAAATGTCTAGAAAAATAGTCAATATTTATCCTCATATCTGAACAAAGAATTCACACGAAATTCTAGTCATTTCTGTTCTATTAAAATACGCGTAGTCAACTCGTCTGGCAAAGTTTGGAAAAATCAACACTAAAATATTTGACTAGCGCAAAATTAACGCCAACACCGTAATATTTTCAACAGTGTAGTTTGAGTATTATATCGGGTGTCCAGCCTAAGATGCAACGGTCCATAGCCGATTTATTATTGTTTTTTTGAAAAAATGTTTCCAATAAATGTTGCCTCTAATCATATTCTACACATTTTAAAATTAGTGTCAGTAATGGCGGACTTCCGGTTGTACCGGAAGTACTTTATTATTTTAAATGGAGCAGCCTGTATATTATTGTACTTTTGGATTCCTTGTTAAATTTAAATAACAATACGTTAGGCATACATTGGGGCTAAGCTGTACCGTTTCCGAATTACATGACGTTTTTCGAAAAAAATGACATTTGCAATGTCTGCGGTGTTGGAAATATCTCCGGAAATACGAAAGTTAGAAAGATGCGGTTTTCAGTTTTCGCTTAATCATTAAACAGCACACGTGTTTTATTTTAAAATTGTTAGGTTTAAGTTACAAAATTATTAAATAGGGCTTTGTAATTTTCGAACTCTAAAATCATGGATAACTTGATTTTTTTAAATTGAATAGCCATAGAGAACGTACATTAATTATTAGATATTAGTAGGCCATGAGATGTGATAACAAACAAGTGATATCCATTGTTGGTAATTTATCAAATTGCGCAGTGATAAACCTATGCAGCATTAGCAAGTCATATCTTTTATAGTAAGTTCTAATGCTGTCAGCTCCTTCACACATTTTCTTCTAACAAGTAAAATATTGTAAATCGAAAGTAATAAGAAAAATATTGAAAGTTACATATATAAATAACATTTTAGACTTATTCTACATTCATGAAGAATGTAATAATGTTTAGATACCCACACTTATTTGTAATGAATAAAAACCTCAAAAAACTAAAATACAAAGGGAAATTAAAGCAGATATCCTAAATACACCCATATTTCAAACATTGTTCGCTCACTAGACCAGGTATTTTCTTTGTAGGGGAGCCGTCTGACATGGAGTCTCCGAAAACAATCAGCCTTTTGGCTTTTTGTATTAAACTAGGTATTAAGTGATATAGACAGATAACATAAATCAAGAACAAACTATTAAAAGTCTTTGAAAATGTCCAATATAAATGTTCTTTCAGAATAATGGTTTCTTAGTTTTTTTTTTTAATTTGACTTATTTTCGATGTATTTAATAAGCAGGCAAAAATATTAACATTTAGTTTGCTATCGCATAATAATTATTGCTTATTAATATTTTATGATTACAATTACATAAAATTTGCTAATAATTGGAAAACTTCCAATGATTAATATCTGAGGTATGGAAACCAAACAATGCAAAATAAATAAAAAATAACGCATCATTCTAAAAAATAATATACAGTTTTTTTAGCAAAAAAATATTTTATTTACTCGAAACTTGGAAATTAGTCATATTTTAGGCAATAAATGCAAATATCTCAAAAATTATCAAAAATAGGTATACCAAACCCTAATCTCAATCGATGTAGAATTTTACGCTGCATTCAATACTGTGGTAAAAAATACCATGTTTTATTTGAAATAAACAAGTTTTGTTGGTTTAAAGGTATCCACATTGAAAATGGGTTTTCGAACACCCTGTATGTGATTCGGTCATTATTGCCATAACACTTCCTACCTTCGTCTTTGTACTTACATCGACATTAGTAGAACCACTAAATATCTGATACCTCACCAGCTATTTAATTTCACTTGAAACAGTGTAAACGTCAAAAAATCAACAAAATTGCAAATATCTCAAAAACGGTTGAGTTCAGGGATAGGGAACCCTCATGTAAACTAATTGCAAATGACTCGATACATTCTCATTGTACCGATAAAAATTGTACCATTCCATTTAAAATAAGAAACTTATTGTCAACACCCTGTATACCGAAAGTGCTATAAAGTTGAAAATATTTTCCTTAAATAGCCCATAGTGGGCCATGACTACACAGCAAGTTTCAAAAGCAAATTCCTACTAGAAGTTCAAAAAACTTTAATGACCCAGTTCGGTGGGACACCCTGTATATATATGAAAAACTGAACATCAAAGATATTTACAACCGGCACCAGCCTCCTGTTTGATGAATAAAGGTAATATTTTTTTAGCTAACTTATTCAATTTGCGGGGGTAAAAGGTTTTTGAGGTTGCCTGTAATAAAGTCGTCACAACAACGAAATATTATACCTCTCGTCCTCATAAAAAAATCCCTACAATACATCTCGCTGACAGCGGGCAAATGAACAGGAAAGTGCTTCCATCTCGTACATAAAAAGAAAGGAAACGCAATATATAAATATATTTATCTAGTTACAACGGCGTCGGGAATAAAAACTCGCAGATGCGGTGAAAAGATCGGGGCAACCCGAGATATATAGCACGTAATCTAAGAAGGTGTAATGCATTAAGGAAGAAGTAGACACCATAATTCAAGCTGTCTCACCCCTCTTATCTCCGAAGCACCGAGTTTCGTGTTTATCATCAGGTGAGGTCGAGCGATCGATGTCGCAATAGATGCTCTTTCCGTACGTGCAACTCGACGACACACATTTAAAAGCGCCGGTAGATACTCAAGGATTGCGATATTTGACAGAATGGATTCGATATCGGCGCATTTATCGTGAAAACGGGGTGACGCTTCGAGAGTGCTTTCTCTTCGGAAAGCGCCGACGAAGCGAACAAATATCCGAGTTACAGAGCGTTTTCTCGAGATCTGAGCGCGAATGCGGAGACGATTATATCGGAAAGTTTGACGAGTTAAATTTTTAATATGAAATGATGAGTACGTTAAAGAACTCTGAAAGAAGTATTAAGGAAGGAACGAAAGAGATCGCAGGAAAACTTTAGCAAAATTGACAAAGTTGAAAGGGCGATGTATAAATTTTAATAATAGTGGAATAGTTTTGACGAGAAGTGCAAGTCAGCAGCTTCTGGAAATATGAAGTTTTGCTGAATTCGCAATTCTAAATCTTTAACATTCAATTGGCAGTCCTTATTGAAAATCACAACTCCACCATTTTTCAGGCTGTACCCAGGTAGCGCCAAATACTAATAAAATATTTTTTTCTATTCTATTTTTTATTACCAAAAATGCAGTATATATTTATTTCTTATATACGTATTGTAACACTACACAGAGTTAGCCTACAGCCCGGATTAAAAAAATAAATTTTAAGAAAAATCCATTAATTAAATTAAAAAAAAATCAAATTTTATACGTCCCAGTGTCATCTATCTTTATTAATTTTGAATTAGAAGTGTGCTCTCCCACCAGCCAGATGGCATGCAGGGCGAGAAAACCCGATAGAGGCGTGTTAACATCAAAAAAATAACGAATGGCTAGTTTATACCTCTCTTATTATCTCAGTGCGTGTAGAAATTGTGTGTGAGGATGTTGTCAAAAAATGTCCTCTCCTTCAATTTCAATGTTAATGACCAGTTTCGAAGCTGTCATAGGCACAAAAGTGTCATCTCTCATGTTTAATGAAAACCTTTAAGTGTGGGAAAAAGTGATTTTATTTAATACGAAAAATCGAAATATAAACCAGTGTAAAATCAGACATACATCTAAGAATATTTACTTATCTCAGGTAAGTACGTGAGTCCATTTAATTAATAACACTAAAGTTTTATAAGTAATTCCACTTTTTGCAATTTAAATTCATAGTTTCAAACGTGTATACGTCTAAATTAAATTTCAAAATTCGCGCGTTTTCTGACCGTTCAAACGGAGTTAAGCTAGGCTTAAATAGACGTGTGAGACAGAATGGCCAACCTTAATGGTAAATACTGGATATTGGTTCGTAACGCAAATACATATCAAAATATAATACTACCAACTTATACAAATTTCCCCAAGTAACTGCAAACCGTTCAGCGATGATACAAACAATTTTCTAACCTCAAAATTTGTTGAACGTATAGAAATGAAATTTCTTATAAGTATAATTAAATTTAGATTAGAGTTGAAATAATACGTTTATTTTTAGGTAGATTTAACGAGGAATACCTTCTACAAGGACGAATTCTGCGGTGTGGTCTGGACTGTTCGGGTTTCGGATAAGGGCCCTGGTACATCGTAGGTACATCAGAACGGGAAATTCGTCGTTGAAGAAAAATTACCGAAAAGTAGTAGGTAATTTGGATAATATTCATGTGATGAACTTTGTTTAACAATTATTTTTAGGTTGTAATTTGCCTTAAACTTGGATTTTATCGAAATAGCCGTTAAATTTTTACAAGAACAAATTGAGACACGTCTGGCTCTGACACCGGTTGGGTAGAAAATGGTTCGAATTGAAAATGTTTTAACTGACTTGAAAGCGATTGTCTTCGATAAGGAGTACCACTCTCACAGAATGTCCGTTAATTTAACCGAAATGTGAGGAATATCCATTGTTTTGTACATGAGAATGCCGATGTGACCGAATGGACTGTCGAATGTTTAAACGAAATAAAAATAAATAAAAATTGCAAAATTCTGGAATCACCTTACAATTGGAATATGATAAAGGTAGGCGTCATTAGATCATAAGAAAAATACATTTGTAGTTTTTAAACACTTATTACTATGTAAAATTAACAATATTAAAACTCATTACTGTGCACAAAAAGTAGGCAACCATTTATACACATAGAATTCTCACAGAATCCAATTTCCAGCAATTTCTCATGTCTTTCTGTTGACATATCAAAGCAATTGGACTGCCAATGCAAATACAAACATTATTAAACTAAAATTTAAATGACATAAATACACTTTAAAAAAAAAAGAATGTTCACTTGAATTGAACGTGGAACCAAATTTGATTTGTCAATATCTATTGTAAAAATATACCATTCAAATTCTAATATTCATTTTCGATGTGTAGGTGTTTCACTGCTGATCATCTTACTTCCTGAAGGGAATATTCTGAAGGAAAATGCCTTGAAGGACTTGCCAAATGCAGAGATTTCCAACATCACCTGGACATCGTCTGGCTGTCTGCTGCTACATTTTATATCCTTTTTCTTATAATATCTAATTAGTTTTAAAATATAACTAAGTAAAATAGTAACTTTACACTTAAATAGTATCATATACTTGATACTTCCATAACAGTATATTCTAATTAATATATAGAGCAAATTGAGAAATACTGGCTTTCTTATGTTGCTTTAATATTGCTAATCCATATACATGTAGATGGTCTTGTGAAAATATCTCTTTTATGATTTTCCATTTGCAACAATAATTATTACGCTTTTTATACAAACATCAGAACTTAAATCTTCGAATAGGAAACAATTTGGGATCGAGAGAGCTTTTAATTCGGATATTGGTTCTAATAAACATCTTCCAATTATTGCCATTAAACTTTTAGAAAAATTACATAGGAGATTTTGTCACGACACCATCAATGTATATACAGTAGAAAATTCGTTATCCGGACTAATTGGGGATTAAATGTTTTTTTTTTTTGAACATTTTTGCATTTATTTTTCAATTTTGCAATATGAGTATATATAAGGAGTAATTTACTTTCCATTCAGGTGTAAAATAAATGATTTCGACCAAACGAGCACTCATTAATTACTAATTGCCGCAATTCGCACTGACTTGTTTTCTCACTTCTACTGACTGCTGACTAATGGGGTCCTATTAAAAAAAGAGTCTGACTATTTGTTTCGTAAATTTAATAATTTAAATTAATGTTTTGCAAAATTGCAGCTTTGAGAAATTAATTGTGTTGACGTAAGTTTTTCGACATGTATGCAATAGCGCTGACGTCGCACGTCTCTTTATTTTGGGGTCTGTTTGTTAGATTCCTGTCCTATATTACATTCACTAATCATTTACAAATTTTGAGCTTTCAGAAAACAGCTTAGAGATGCTAATTAATTTTACACTTTTCCGCGCGTCGCAGTGCCAGGTGTTCCTGCAGCTGAAGTGCTGACTCTACGGTGGCTTTCTATCACTAAAATATAACTCGATTTGAAAATATCAACTTTCCGAAAGCTCTTGCA
Source organism: Protaetia brevitarsis (assembly GCA_004143645.1). Lineage (NCBI taxonomy): Eukaryota > Metazoa > Arthropoda > Insecta > Coleoptera > Scarabaeidae > Protaetia > Protaetia brevitarsis. The sequence continues at coordinate 118,925 of RXPK01001828.1, forward strand.
TTTTATTGACGCCAGCTCCCCGACTATTAATTATTCTCTATTACTCCTAAGCATGGTTAAGATCAACGTCAGAACAATAACTACAGTGGCGCCCTCTCTGTAAATTGATAGTTGTGTCAGAACGCCAAAGTCGTTCTCGTGGACCCGTCAAAAATGACAAGTGTCGCTTCTTATCTTATCTCTTCGCCGAACCAACAATATCCTGCGTAGCAATAATACATTCATACACATGCAGAACAGAAACAATCGGAAGACACGTCTACTATTGATACACACTTCTAAAATTAATTCTACTAACGTATCGGACACCACACAGATACTTACTGTTCTACGATAAATGATGTTGATGCATATACCAAAAAGCCTGACTCGTTCTACGCCACTGCGTATTGAAAATAATCGTGGCATAAAATATAAAATGCTTCACCCTATTTATTAGACAGATGGCAGATTATGCAGTTTTTGCACATAATTGATTAAGAAAAACGACTTATTGATACATGTTGTCGTAAAGAGAATTAAGACATTTTTAGATTAATTGGTCACAAGACCCATCTTCCTCACTCAAATTTTAAGGGTGGGGAGCTGTTGTGTCTCCAGAAGTGATTTTAAATCATCAGGGCGATCATTCAAAGTTGTTTCCCTTGACATGACAACTGACAGGTTTAGAAATTTTATATAAATCACAGTTATTTGAGGTGGCTCATTTCAATTAAAATCTTATAAGTAAGGTAAGTTGCTACGGGGTTCGTTTGCTCTCAAGCTTAAGGTCTTCTTGGATTGAAATAATTTGGTTCGACACACAAATTTTTGGATGACACTGTATATTTGACAAAACAAATAAAATTCAAGATAATAAAAATACGATGAATTACAATAAAACTTAACTCTTAACATAGGATACGATGATAATATATGAATGTTCGATCTTAACCTGTATACTTAAAGAATAAATTAAACTATTATGATATAATTCCGAAATATAGATGTTATTCTTAATGTCTAGGTTAATAATGTTGGCCGGAAGGTTTGTGTCATGTGATAGGATTTTAAAAATAATAAAATAAAATAATGAAATATTAATTTGGTGCAAGAAAAGAAAATAATAAAACTAAAATATACGACTTAGCTGGTAAATTTTTTGGAGTGTCGGTGTATTGCGTCCGGGAGGGTGGTTTGAGCGCGTTACGCTGATGTCAAGGCGTGGTTCCCTTTCGAATTCAACGATCTGGATTTAGTCTCCCAACTTAAGTACTTCGTTCACCCTCTTGGTTTAACTCAAGCCGAAATAATGTAGTAGTTGTAGTAGATAGTAGATGATAGATGATAGATTATAGGTCCTAAGATAGGATCGGATTACTAAACAGATAAATTCAACAAGAGAAGAAGTCCGCTTACCAGTGACCTAAGATGACGCCATTAACAAAATGAAATGCCGGCTTGACGCTGCTGTTATAAAACCCTTTTTCAGGAATATCGATGCAATGGACACAAAACTCCTGGCTGCCCCAGGTAAAAGAAAAATAATGCACTCGATATTAGAAGTTTCTCGCGCGACAAAATCCCACAACGTGGTAAGTAATTGAAATTTACACGGAGCAACTTGAACAGCGCGTCTAAGATGGTGTGTGTCGCCTGTGCCTCTCCTTAGCTTAGCGAGAGGGCGGAAATCGGAAAATACAAAGTGAATCCAATAAGTCACTGACAAACTTAACAATGCGGAATAATTTGCACAAAAGAAAAGGTTTTAATGAATGAAACTTGAACTAATAATTGAGGAATGAAAAGCAAATTTAACTGACAATGAATTACTAATTAATTTGGAAATAAATAACGAAAATGAGACATTCAATTTTGCTATCACAGTAAGATGCGTTGTGATGAGCAAGGAGTTCGAAACTTCACTGCTAGATGGCGTTGCAGGGTCTAATTCTTAAATTAATGAAATAAAAATCTTTAAATAATATCTATAAATGAAGGGATCGCAATCCAACGGCAACAAAGTTGGGCTTGAGTATATAATCCACCATCTCGTTGGATTTGTATTTGTGCGTAAATAGAGCAAAGTAAGCGCCCAAAATCGGGACGAAAAATAATACGCAGAATGATCCATCAATAATTCATCTATGAAACAACCGAAAAAGTGAGGCTGAATCAACGCGCTTTGCGTAAACTACACACATTTCTCTCCTCAATGCAAGTGTTTCTAATATATGTTTGTTAGGAGAGCCATGGACTCGTGCAAAAGCACACGGAAGGGAAATGCGAAATAGAACGCTATTAGATTTCGCAGATTATAATCTTAAAGGTTTACGTTGGAAATTCAACAAGACAAGATCTGCAGTATCTCCCCTGTACTAATTTCCTACCAGAAGCACCTTATTATATATACGACAACGTCAAATTCGGATAAGTTTATAAGCGCATATGCTTGGTTGTACAATCCTCCGGGACCGAACTGGATGATAACAGGCTCCATCCGCCTACCAGGTTATTCCAATAGCCAGCGGCAATGACGGCCGTTCTGTTAACACAAGTCAGGCTTAATTAAAACTTAGGGCGCATAATGGACCGGAACTTAAATACCAATTTCCAGTGCACCGTACGCACATTCCACTCAAAGAGTATACGCGGATAGCAGATGGGACGCCGTTTTGACGAAAAGGCACGCGGATCGCGCGTCGGATGATGACGCAGGCGTCCCGGCGCCCGTCGAGAAACGAACGGCGACAAGTCCTGTCGAAAACTTTCAGTCGCGTCGCGTCTTCTTGCTGCGAAAGATCCGGATTTCCCGGAGCGCCGTATGTTAGACGTTGAGCGCAACTAGCGAGTACGTAGCACGTGAATTTCATCGCGTGATAAGTGGCTATCGTGGTATGTTTGAGATAGTTTTATTTTTATATAACATTTCTTTGCGTAAATTTGCTGATTAAAAAGATTAAATATCCTTGAAAATACTATATCACCAGTTAATGTATTTCCAAACAAATGTTTTTTTTTTGTTTTCTTCAATCAGTTTAGGCAACATAATTACTTTGACAGTGGGATTGATAAGTTCTGTTCCCTTTTATGTTAATAGTTACAGAAGTTAACAAGTAATATATTTAATTCGGGATGAAACAGACGTTTGTGGTAATTACTGTAAACACTAATTTTTCATTCAAAATTAATACAGTACTTCATTACTTTTATATTAAGACACATGTACAAAATTTTAAGTCAAATCTTAAAACCTACCTGACGAAAAGTTGAATACCATTCAATGAATTTTCAAAAAAAAAAATGCAATTTGTACCTCTAAATGGTAATGCTTCCACAGTAAATACAAATAATAATCAAAATTCCAACAACTTAAGTAGTGCCACGCTAAAAACACAAAGAAATGAAAATGCATATAAGTTACTGGTGCTTGTTTATTTTACGCAAAAATAATGTACAATTATTTTTAAAAACTTATAAATTACTGATAATAATCCATAAAGCCATTTTGACGTTTTATAATTCGGATAAAGTATCTACAAGAATTTTCACGAACATGTTTATGTGATTAGGTTTAAGAACCAATTTTTTTAATTTTTTTAAATATTAAAAAAACATAATCTAACGTCTAAAAATGTAAATAATAATAAGTATTCGTTACTTAGTATTTATTACCCGTCGAGATCCGAAGTAATTATTACCTATATGTATTAGTGATGTAACGAATATTCGCATTCGCATTCGCATTCGCGAATATTCGCATGTTTTTGAATATTCGCATTCGCATTCGCAATAAATATGCGAATATTGCGAATAAAAAAGTTACTATTTAAAATGGATAATTTAGGAAAAAAAACTAATATTCAAATTCATTGAAATCCTAAAGCAACCTTTTGAGCACAAATTTGCAGTTTACATTAGAATACATATACAATACAACCATCAATTACCTTAAAACTAAACTTGAATTGACAAGAATAAGACGTAAAAAGTCGAAACGATTCGGTTGTACTTGACTAGTTTCGCTGCGGTGATGGAGAAATTTAATTCTCTACGTGTGCTTAATGCAAGTGTTCGTATAGTTGTAAACCGAAAACTAATAGATGACGCTAGTAAAGTTAAAAAGTTAATATTCGCATTCGCATTCGCGAATGTCTAGTGCACATATTCGCATTCGCGAATGTGTAAAATCACGTATTCGTTACATCACTAATATGTATGTGTCTACACTGTTTTCGACTTTGTGGTAACATTTTATGTAAGGTTGGTAGTACAACTCGTAGTTTGACATTTCACATTTGACATTGTCATATAGGCTTTTACATAGAAGTGCGCATGACACAAGAATTGTGTCACAAACATAGAAATATTGGAATTCTCTGGGTAGATAAGAAATCCTATTTTAAAGAAAAAATAAACGTAAATTAATACGAAATAAAAAAAATAAAAAAAACACATGTTACAATGACTGTTGTAATAATACGGGTATAGTGAAATGAAAATGAGAAGTACATATGTCGTCATATCCGTTTTGAGCGCTGGAATCGTCGGAAGAGTCTATTATACTAGCTTTAGGGGTGGTCCTGTCACTTTGACAGAAGTATTTAATGTAATTTCTATCGTAAAAAAAAATCACCCCCACCACTAATGACTTTAGTTCCTCTATTCTCACAGGAAAAATTGGGACACCAGCAATCGTTAATTTTAAAATTTCTTGGGTGTAAATGCAGCTTTCAGAGGATATATGCACTTATCAAAGCCATAAATCACTTCTTTGTGTGTATTATTGCGATGAAAGGTAAAGACTAAAAATTTAAATAGAAATATAAGTATATATAGAGAAAAAGGTTTATACATTAAATAAACGCATTGGAATTTCGCTGGCGGTGTTTCCTTAGAAATACCGAATACGGAAATATTAATGCAAAAAAAAATACATAACAAATAAAAGGCCTCTTGAGTAGACGACACCATTTAGAAATACACATGTATGTATTTAACTTGTTTGATGTTATGTAGAGATAATTCTTTTTTTAAGAAATGGCGATGGGATTTTAAAAATTATATTACCTATTACTATAATATTAATTACTTAGTTTGATTTATGCCCGCAAGTATAGACAATGTCAATCAGCCTGTTGTTGTTTAGTATTCTTAATAATATTGTATTACTACAAAATATTTTTCTATGTATTAAAAAATTGCCAAAAATAGTTTAAGATTATTTACAAAATTTTTAAAGCAATTAATTTCGCAAAGAAATTATTTATTTTATTAACCCTCCGTTTAATGTATTTTCAAGAAATATATCTTAACTATCACCTGTGTAATCCAATGTCGTTCTATTTTATTGAAATATAGCTAACACTTCAGGCAGTAGCAACGAAAATGTATTAAATGTATCAAATTCAACAATATATATATTTTAGCACTAACTGAGATCGACGAACAATATGCTTTCTTACAATGTTTGTTATGTATTATAAATCTAATATTTTAAATAATTGTTAATAAACCTGTGCTACATAAAGACAGTTTGTAAAGAGACCCAGTGTTGGCCATATTTCAAGAAAATAGATCAACGACGTCAGATTACACAGGCGATAGCTAAGATATATTTCCTGAAAATACAATAAAATAAATAATTTCTTTGCAAACTTAATTGCTTTATTTAAAAATTTTATAAATAATCTGAAACCTCGTTTTGGTAATTTTTTATAGATAGAAGAAAACTTTATAGTAATACAATATTTAAGAATATTAAACAACAATAGTAATCCAACAATAATAGTGTAGTCAATTAAATAGAAGGTAAATCGAGCACTGTGAGATATACTGATAACTAACAGGAAATACCAATAAACTTCGGTCTCACAAATTCTTTAATCTTGAAAAACACAATGTACATTTCGTTAGCTAAGCTAACATCTTCAGGTGTACATACAAGTGTATTGTCAAATACTAAATGCTAAATTTTATTGGTATTTCCTGTTAGTTATAGTGTAGTCAATTATATACCTATGTGAAAATCACATTATCCCAAAACTGAGGAGGCTGACTATGTCAGCTATTACTAAACTAATACTGGCGAGCATAAATCCAAGTAAGTAACTAATATCAAAGCAGCACTAACAAGTAACATAATTTTAAATAATAAAATCCCATGACCACATGTTTTCTTAAAAAAGAATTATCTCTACATAACATCAAGCAAGTTAAATACATATATATTTCTAAATGAAGCCGTCTATTCAAGAGTTCTTTTTGTTGTTATGTATTTGTTTTTTCACTGGTATTTCTAAAGGAAACGCCGGCACCGAAACTCCGATTTGTTTATTCTATACCCAAACCTTTTTCTCTCTATATATTTATTTTTCTGTTTAAATTTCTAGTAGTTACCTTTGATGGCTATGATAAGTGAATACGTCCTCCGAAAGTTGCATTTACAATCAAGAAATTTTAAAATTCTGAATTGCTGGTGTCCCGATTTTTCCTGTGAGAAGTGTACTTCTCATTTTGGGTTCATTCTACGTTAGAATCATTCAAACTCGTATTACGACAAACACCATTGTAACGGTAATGTTTTAATATACTATTGTAAAATTTATGTGAGTATTTTTACAAACTATTTAATGCTTAATAGTTGCACAATGCATGTATTATAATCTTACAGTTCATATCGAATATAAACACAATTGAAGACACGAGTGTATGAAGGTGTTACAAATGTTATTTTGTATTTTCCGCAAAAGTAGTGTAAGATAACCCCTTCATATATACATTCACAAGACTCGAGTGTTCTTGAATTTCTGGAATTTTCGATGATGCTATGTGAAACATGGGTACAAAACACCTTGATTCATGCAAAAAAGACAGTTTTCAAAATGCGACATAGCACCTTCATCCACTCGTATCTTCAATTATAATTATAAATAATCACCTAAACACTAACATGAACCTATGTGACACTAAGTATACACAAAAATCGACCGTTTTTTATTGGGCAAAACAGTTGTGATGTCTCTAAGGCATAATTTGAAACTTATTAGTTTTTGAATTGATTTTACTCTCAAACATAAAAATAAATGTTGAATTATTTCACGCATTCGTCATTGTATTGAACAATAGTGAGGTACCAAGTTACCAAATCAAATGCGAATTGAAGCTCCACAAATACCAGCAATATCTCCGATCAAAAAGAGGCAACTGAATGTCTGTTACGCATTACTGCAGAATTACAATAGATCACTGTTTAAGGTGCTATAAATTTGAAAATGCATTTATTATTTATCAAGCAAAATAAGCAAAATAAATCAAAACTAAATACATTTTGAAAACCTCACGAATGAAGCGAGGGTTTTGCGGTGCCAAGTAGTGCCAGTTGCGTTTATTAACAATAATCTCTAAAACACTCGGTAAATTTGAACTCGTCTGTCCAAATAATTTTTTGTAAAAACTTTGGGTCTTCCTGAATTAATATTCGTTCCCAAAAACCAAGACGGCGAGTTTCATCGTCAGGATGAAATACTTGCAGGATGTTAAAGCAGTATGCGTAGATTTTGACAGAATGCGCTGTATTGATGAATATGATATGCCTATTTTCTCAGCAGCAGCACGTATGGAACTATGAGCTGAGGATATTTTTTCATACTGTATTTAGTTTCATGTTTTTAAAATTAAAAATGTTTTTCACTGCCTATTATTTATTAAATACTAATTAAAAACTACATTTTCTGAAAATCACTGATTCTAAAAGAAGCAATAGAGATAGGTAAAAGAACGCATATGGGTTTTCGATAGAGGATACAATTCTACATCACATGGTGCAAAACAATAGTACTAAGAAGTTACCCCAAGGCAACCCTGGATTACGAGACACCCTGTATAATGTTGTTTACTTTTTATTCCCTGGTTAAATAATAGAGGACTCATACCCTTCGCAGTTAACATAAAAACTCTCTATCTTTTACTGTATAGCCATTATACACATGTACAGCATCATATTTTTTGAACTTTTTTTTCATGAAAACCAAAATAACTCGGAAACGATAACCGATAGGTAAGTAGATGTTTTATAAAATTGGCTTTAAAATTCCTAGTAGAACCTAAAAATGCACTAAAAAATATAGGTTTCCATTTAAAATATCAAAGTTGACCATGACCTAAGATGTAACCGGAAGTGCGATATAGACGAAATTATTTTTTCTAAAGAGATCATAGGCAACTATGCTTAACCGCAAAGTTTCAAAATCTAGATATCATTGCAAAGTCAAAAACTTTTAATGAACAGGTTCACCTTATATATAATAAGAATATGCTTTATTAAGTAACCTCATTTTTGCTGGTATTCTATAAAAATATCGCAATGAAAATTTAATAGAATAATTAATTTAGCTATTTCCAGTTTACGTTCCTTGAAACACATGTCATAAAACAATGCCGCATTGATAAAACCTGCATTGTAACAAAACATATCAGCAATCGGTGATTTCTTAACATAATGTATTTTGGCTGTAACTTGCGCTCATAAATTTCATTTAAAACCAGTCTGCACGTTGCGATTTATTACCAATAAAATCCCTTGCACAATCGCAAACCGTTAGTTTACAGCATCAACGACGGTAGACATCAATATTGCATTTCATAAAAATTTCAGTAGAATATTAATGGCAAAACTGTAATTTTGAAGGAATGAAAAGTTCGTAAACAATTTCCAATTCGTTTAATATTTTATGGCGCACCTATAACTAATTACCCAACGAACGACCTGAAATTTAAAAGTACCGGAAATATGTGATATGATATATCGCAATATGAAATATGTTCGAAAAAACATATGTTGTAATAAATTTTAAAAACTAGAATATTAACAAAAAAGTGTAATTATCAAAGTTAAGAGAACCGAGATATAAATTTTTAAAGTTACATTTAAATATTATCATTATCGCCACACAAAAAAAAACTTGACCTTTTTTATGACCTTCACGCGCTCTCTAGGGTTATGACAGTGTAACGATTAGGTAGGTGTCTTCTCGCATTCAAACTTCTACTTGAAACTTTTTTTCATAAAATTAACTGCTTCCAAATTTTGGGAGAGGCTAGAGGGCACGATAAATGGAACATCCTGTATATACTTAATAGATGCATTTTTGTAATAAATGTTCCACCATCCATAACATTTGATAAATGTCAATACTTTTTAGCATTATTTGAAACTTTAGATGTTATGGCTTCTAAAAACGTTATTCTGATAGGTGATTTTAATATCCCACATGTTAATGTCGACCACAATGATCGTAGTGTTATAATGTTAAACAACTTTAAAGAATTTATTTGATTTAAGTCAGCATAATGAAAATTGTAATTCTAATTATCGTTTATTAGGTTTAGTACTATCTAATGTAAATTGCGTTGTTGAACGAGAATGTCCTCCATTGGTTGATGAAGACTTACATCATCGATCATTACACATTAAATTTAAAACTATGTTAAAATCGCACATTCGGTTTCCACAACAATCGAGTAGAGCATATAATTTTAGTAAAGCCAATTTCAATTTAATGTACGAAATGTTTTTGAGTGCTGATTGATCATCTCTTTTTCCCGGTTGAAACCTAAAAGCAGCAACCGCAACTACTTAGAAAAAAGGATAATGCACACAAGATTTATAAAAAATACGGAACTAAATTTCATTACAACCACTTTAAACATTTAAGAACTACTTGCAAAGAACTAAGAATCAACAATGCTTATAAAAGCTTTATCAGAAGCAGTGAAGATTACGTGGCAAGAGATCTCAAGCAGCTTTGGGGCTTCATAAATACTAGACCTGGCCATACTAAAATACCCGGTGTTATGAATTATAATGACACTGTCCTTGATACACCACAGAATATCATGAACGCGTTCGCTGAATACTTTAATAGTGTCTACCGTCAGTCTGATGTGAGCTACATTAATGTAACAATACCCTGAGATCAATGCATCCTCCAGTATACATATATCTTTTATATCTGAAGATGATGCACTATGATGATATCGCCTAAAAAAACCAAAACACGATTTTTCATGTGGAGTTGATTCTGTACCAAGCTTTATTGTATGGGACTGTGCAGGGATATTTGTAAAACCTTTTTTTTACTTGTTCAACCTTATTTTGAAGTGTTCAGAATTACCAAAAATATGGAAGACTGCTGAAGTATGCCCTATACTAAAAAGTGGAAGCTCAGAAAACGTATTGCTGTGAACTGATTGTCCAAGCATACAAGTTTAAAGAAATTAAAAATGACAAAATTAATTTAGCTAGCTCAGCAAAAATGAATTTAAAAGGGCACCAGAGATTCTTACAACTCAGAGTAACTATCTTAAAAAGTAATAGTAGGCGTTTGCAAAATTGACTTTCTTTAAAATCCCCAAAAATTGAAATGGCTAATTCAAAAATAAAAGAACTATTTAAGATGATATTTACAATCATTAAATTTATTTTTTTTTTAAAAAAGAAAAAAGAAAAAAACATTTGATACAAATTACAGGAAAAATTAAAACCATGAATATAAGATTCTGGCAAAAAACAAACCTGCATAAGATTCTACAATTTAAAAAGGACAATGCAAATCCTTTAGCAAACAAAATGGTGAATTCGTTCTAGAAGGAATTTCATATACCACAAAAAATCCACGTGGTTTCAAAAATTCAAAACAAACTACAAATTAATTCAAACAACGTGGAGAAACAAGCAAAATTAAAAATGAAATTTAAAACAAGCTCACAGCTTCACTTCACCTACCCCGAGGTAATAAAATAAAATTAATTTGATAACTACAAAAAAAACGGAAAATTTAAACTCTAAACGCGATTACTTCTAAAAACGAAAATTATTAAAAAGCCTTACATGTATATTGTGCACAACGATCCAACACTATTTAACAAATGAATTACTAGATGGACGATTTTAAATTCAAAGCAACGAACTACATCTTAAACTTAAAACGAATTACCAGAAACGGTAACCAAAAACAACAAAACAAAGACTATACACGCGCTCGTCTATCTGGTAACTCCTCGGGCCTCTAAGGTAACACTCGCATATATATGAATTTACATCTGTGAACGATGACGGCGCAACGCATCGCAAAGAAAAAACTAGCATATAAACTATATACAGGAGTACGCAAAATGTACAAATAAATGAAATTAACTAAACACAACTGAACAAATAAAATGATACTAACAATTAAATCAAAATTCTTAGCAAAATAAACAAATATAAGAATTGTGGAAACTCTATCATTGTTTTGACAAGGCTGATTTGGAATAAATAAAAATACACATTTAAATTTCCGAAACCGGGGTGCCAGACCATAGCAGTATGTAATTATAGACTTATTTCTATTTTATGTAACTTTGCAAAATATTTGAGTCTATAATATGCGATGATATACAGTGAGGTCGTAAACTCTAAACAACTTATCCAAGATTAATAATTGGAGTACTTACGTTACTTTTTCTATAGCCCTCGTATAAATATTGTGGTTTTATGTGACTTAGGAAGCGATTGCTGTAAAATATGACATATTTTACAATATGACGTTTTTGCAAAATTTAGCAAAAGTGTCTTATCTGTCAGTGTATGTGTCATGTGTGTGGGTGTCTATGTTACAGATTACTGTAATTACAGGTTTCTGTACACTGTATCCAAAAAGCGAATACGAGCGCTATCGAAAAAGTAACGTAAGTACTCCAATTATTAATCTTGGATAAGTTGGTAAAAATTTCGAAAATCGTAAAACTGTTTGCATTGCCATAAAAGTAATAGAAATATCTTTCAAATGAGCTTCTAAATGAAATTACTTCCTATTTAAAATTTTAAAGATAGTTACGCCCTCTATTTTACATCAGAAGCCATGTGCGTATCTCTATAGGCAAAAAATCACAAATTATCTCTAATTTCACTTGGTTTTTGTTTCATTGCTCTATCTCATACCATTCAAAAGTTATCAGGGGGAGGGGGACCATTTACGACCTCACTGTATATAATTCGATTAGGTCTATTATTTCACCAACTCAGCACGGATTCATGCCTAAGCGCTCTACAGTCACCAACTTAGGATGTTTTACTCGATTTGTTTCTGAAAGCCTTGATAAACAACGTCAAGTTGATGTAAGCTTTTGCGAGTATGAAGAAAAAGTCAATGGGAAAATATTAGAATCCAAAATTAATAATAATGATAATGTGCTTTTAAGGAAAAGCAAAAAAGTCAGGGGATTACGCTGCTTGAAAGGAGAAAAAAAACAGTCATTTAAATTTAATGAAAATTTACCATCCTCCAAAAAAATCGCTAACTGCTTAAAGGGGTCACATCAGGAGGTATGATTTTACCTTCCTGCAAAAATTGACGTAGATTGGTATTGATCTAAGCTGGATTGGGAGATGGTTGGTATAGCTTGATTGCATTATAGATGATTGAGTTTTTAGTTAACTCTCGTGATCATGATCCAAGCGTGTTGTAACGTAGCTATGGTGATGTCGTTTGGGTAGATCAGAAAGATGTTTACGAATTAGTGACACGGATTCAAAGATGAATAGCGCAGGGAGAGTTAGGATTTTATGGTTTAAAAAGTAAGATTGGCAGTGATCTCTACTCCTAAGTCGCAATATGTAGCGAATTGCCCTTTTTTGCAATTTAAAACTGGTATGGGATTCAAAAAGGGTAAAGTAAGTGATTCGAGCAGAGAAATGATTAAGTTCCCTGGCCACAGATCTAATTGCAAAGCACGCAGAAACAATTGTCCATGATAATAAACTTTAGTGCATTTTTTTAATTGAATAGCTCACAGCAACTTACTACACTTGAAGAAAGAAAGTTAGAATTTGGTCCAGTTTCTGTATCTTCTTCTTCTTTGACTATTTTCCATTTTATGCTTTCATTTCGTAAACTTCTAGCGATAAAGCTGATGATTTGACTTTTTCATTAATTAATAATAATTAATGATTACTCATACATATAATCTATATTAAAAACTTAAATAATACGTAGGATATTGCATTTAAAATAACGGAAAAAGGTCCGTTTACATATTTTTTAGACGCCTGTATATCCAAATATATTTTTATATTAAGCAAAATTAAATGCTCTTATAAAGTCTGTAGATTTTTTTTGTAAAATTAAAATAACGTTATAATCAATAATCAAAGATCAAAACATCAAGCAACATGCTTACATTTATATTTCATTATATTCTCTAATTTCCAACCTAACCTCTAATTTCTTTATAATTAGTCAATTGCATGTATTACATATTATATACAGGATATTCCACGTAACTGGTTCATTAAAAGTTTATGATGTTCTGTTATTTACTTATATTTGAAATTTTGGCACCAGTATCTGTTCGATTGGAACTATAAATGTAAAATACCTTAACCAGAATATCACTTCCGGTTGACCGGAAATAGATGTCAACTTTGTTATTTTAAATAGAATGATAAATTTTTTTATTCATTTTTGAATTCTACAACTATAAATACGTCAGTTTTCATTAGTTATTCCTATAGCTACATGTTGCCGTTTTTGAGTTATTTACGTTTTTCTCTTTTTTTAGTCATAATCATTGCATCATTGAAAAATTAATATCTCGGTTAATACTGCAAGTAGAGACTCCAAATTTGCTATGTTATGAATGTAGATATAACTCTAAGAAACGGTAAGCACACTTTATATTCTAACATACAGGGTGTTCAAAACTGAGGAACAAAGTGACATATTTTCAAATGCAGAAAATTCATTTTTTTTTAAATAGAACATTCTGTATTTTAATTCGGAATTAGGAAGTAAATATCATCCCCTATCACTTTATATGAGCATTCCCTATACCTATCTTTAATAGATTTTGAGATATGAGCGACTTTTTGTTAAACAGACTAAGTGGCCCTATCTTTAAATGTTTGTAGCTGGCTCTGAAATAGATTCACATCAAATTCATGTATTATTTTTGAATAACCGTACAAGAATGTCTGTTCGAATAGTCATTTCTATTAATATTGCGTTGTACGAAAGTGTAATTACAATGATATACATAAACACTTTTGATTAGTCACTGAATTTGACATTAATCCCATTCAGAGCCAGCTACAAACACGCAAAGATAGGGCTACTTAGTCTGTTTAACAAAAAGTCGTTCATATCTCAAAATCTATTAAAGATAGGTATAGGGAATGCTGATATAAAGTGATAGGGGATGATATTTACTTCTTAATTCCGAATTAAAATACAGGGTGTTCTATTTAAAAAAATTGAGTTTTCGGCATTTGAAAATATGTCACTTTATTCCTCAGTTTTGAACACCCTGTATGTTAGAACGTAAAGTGTGCATACCGTTTCTTAGAGTTATATCTACATTCATAACATAGCAAATTTCGAGTCTCTACTTGCAGTATTAACCGAGATATTAATTTCTCAATGATGCAATAATTATGACTAAAAAAAAAGAAAAGCTTAAATAACTCAAAAACGGCAACATGTAGCTATAGGAATAGCTAATGAAAACTGACGTATTTATAGTTGTAGAATCCAAAAATGAATAAAAAATTATATCATTTTATTTAAAATAACAAAGTTGACATCCATTTCCGGTCAACCGGAAGTGATATTTTGGTTAAAGTATTTTGCATTTATAGTTACAATCGACCAGATACTGGTGCCAAAATCTTAAATATAAGTAAATAATAGAACATCATAAACTTTTAATGAACCAGTTACGTGAATACCCTGTATATTGAATATAGAAAACTGGTACCTACTGCTTAATACCTTCTGCTGTTATGACAACGAATGGTTAACCTATTAGTTAATATTTCCTAAACTCAAACGTGTTTTTGGACATGACAGCATGTTGCTAAACATAGCCACGTTTGCATTTAGGAACATTCGCCCTGAATAAAATTCAAAGGAGTGATAGAGGCAGAAATAATTTTCTACGCTTTCCTAATTCGCTATTCACCAACCTTACCTTAAATCAACAAGTTTTCAACGTTATTTTATTCCCGCTCAGTGAATTTATACAAGGAATATCTCAGCTTGGAAAGTACCTAGAACTCCTATACTTAATTACTTGTTTTATACATTATTCAAAATTAAAAATTATCATAAATTATACTGCAGCTACAAAAGCCCATTTGCATTAGTCGTGTGTATAGGTGCTTTGTTCTAACATCCAATTTCTCTCACGATCTTCAAAGCTATTTGTGGTAACTAGTTGACAAAGCTGCTTGCTCAAATATGTATGTATGCGAAATATGTTTGTGTAAATTAATCGCATCCGAAGTGAACCGCTGTAAATATAAACTTTAGGGGTTATATGCTGATGCGGTAAGTGGAATTACGCATAAATTAAGGAACGCAATTAGGGAGGCTATTTATTTAAGGGCGAGTCACTTCTGTTGAATAATAAAAGGTCTTTGATAACAGGTGTACGTATATCACATTTGGTGTTCTTAGCATACCTGAAAGCGGTACCTTGCTCTTCCTTAAGACCAAGTTTATAAGTGTTCTAATAATATGCCTTCAATAATGTTAAGAGCTGTAAGTTCTTCTAATTATAAAAGCAATAGATAATACTGTAAACTGCCCTGTAATCATTGAAATGTGTGCCTTTGATATTTCTTTATACAGGGCTTTCATTTCGATAGTAGCAATAGTCGCCTATGATTATCACTGTAAATTTTTCTTACAGTGTATAATGCATACATATGTACTGTCGGACACGTTTCTCCATTGAGAGTAAATAAAGTATCGAATTCAAAGTAACGAATACAAACAAGGAAAGTAACGATTAGGTAGAAGCATTGTTTATATACATGCTAGTTAGACAACCTTATGGACAAAATACTTGGATGGATTTTTGAACATTTTGTACAAAAGCGGTAGATGGCGGCACGCCGTTGATGTCCATCTCGATTTAAATATAAGCTTTATAGTTAGACTACTACATACAAGATGGCCCTCTTACGTGTCGGCAAAATATTATTTAATTGCAATAGTTACCCAAAGATAACTTGTATATACGAATCTTGCCCAAAGGTTACCTCCTAACTTTTCAGCCAATCAAGAGAAAGACCGCGAACGCGTCATCATGTATGCTGTTTTTAATAAGTAAAGTGGTGCATATATGTAAAAATAAATGGCGATTTGTACTCAACTACATATTTATTCATTATAAGAAAAAACGAATTTCTATTATTATGTAATAGTAAACATAAGTAAATCAAGTAAAAAATGTTTTGTAAATATAAGAAAAACTATATACATAGAGTATACATTAAATTAAAATTAAGAAAAAGTCAAAAAGTAAAGTAAAATGGTACATACATGCGAAAAAAAATAACGATTTATAGTAGGCTACATTTTAAATTTCAAATTTTCCGCCTTTACTCGTGTTTACCGCTAAAGGCGGAAAATTTGACGAAAACTTCAACTGGTGTTGAAGTTAGCGACAGTACCGCTATACGCGGGAGAAGCGAAGATAGCAATAGGAGAGAGGAGGAGAAGAAGGTTCTCGTATAAACGTTCGAACGAAAAACCCACGTTTTATTAAAATTTTAAATATAAAAAGGCTATCGAACTACATATTATATATATTATCAAACTAAATACTTATTCTTCTTAATAAAACAAACATTTTCTGATTATTATATAATCATAAACATAAGTAAATTAAGTTAACAAAACAACTTATTAATTTTAAAAACTAAGAAAACTAAAAATTGAGAAGTAGTTTTATGTTTTTTTTCTCGGGAAATTTTCGTCCCTTTAGATTTAACTTTTCTCTTTTCAGGGATTTTTTTGTTTTAAGTTTAAATAGTTTATTCTTAAAAGAAAAAAAACTCAATTTAGAAAATGTTGAATTAATATTTTGTCAACAAGAACGTGCCTTGCAATATACTTTCAATTTCTTTATATCTATAACAGAATACCTCAGAATACTATAACCTTCTAATGTAAACAAACACGAGAATTATCGCGAGGTGCGTCATCACAGCGTCATGGTGTATCCACCCTCCTTTTTCCCCGGGCCACACAATTCGCCAGTGCGAGTGAATCACACATCACATCGATACGGGATTCCGTCGTTTCCGCAGATAGATAGAACACAGAAATCTGTCTCTCTCTCTCTCTCTGACCGAGATCCCTGTTATATTTATAGCGTTTTTAACTCAATTTACATTCACCGATAGAGTGCACCACTTCCCTGAGCAAAACTTTATTTTTCTGATAATGCATTACGTTGACTAACTAGATATATTTAAGCAATGGTAGAAGTAATGAAGAGTAACGAAGTCTTATATCATTACCCCTAATATACGGTAGCAAGTTTTCGTATTTTACACTTAAGATGATAGAATCACGCTTTCAAAAATATGTTCAGTTCCAACGATTTCTTCTTTTCTTAATTTAATTTGGGCTTTATAACTTAAGAACATAGATCAACTATAAAGGATTTTCCTCTGAAGAACACGCTTTTAGAAGTTCACCGCGTTCAAGTGAATAGTCTCGTTAATAAACGGAACCTGGTGTCGTCGACACGACAAACGAAAGCAAATTTTAACCGTGATAAATGGTGGAAAATTATGGAAACGCGTAGCTCCGTACCCCTCAATTAATTCTGCTTAAAATGCTGTACGCGCCACCGGCCGTCGTGACGCCTTTCGGAGAAGGTCGAAAAAGGGCAAGAGAACTTTACTTACAACGCCCCTGCAATTTAGACATAATGGCGTCAATATATAACGCCGCAACAGTGGGGCAGATATACCCTCCCGTGGAATGTACAATGTTTAAATTGTACTCCCGTATTATTTAAGCTACACTTGCCTCGCCTCGATGTTAGAATTTCGTTTGTTTATTGGCCCGGTATAATTTTGTTTAGTTAGGGAAAGCTCTCATGAGGTTACTGATTCATCTCTCTGTATATTTGGTTGACTGGTAACTTGAAAATTGTATTTATTCATGATAATGGGGGGATATTGTAATAAAATTGGTATCTACCAGGCATAACAGGAACAAACAACATTAGCATAGGATATCTAGATAAATTACGCTTCTAAACAAACATCAAAAAGGTCAATGTGTATATATTGCTGCTGGCACAAAATTATTTTAATTATGTTTACCACGTTAAATTAAACCACTATTTTGTTTACATTAGTGTATATTAATTACTCCTAACTAATTTAACACAGAAAAGCGTATTACTGGTAGGCGGCAAACGAAGATCTTTCAGTATTTGCATTTGACAGCAAAGGTTGCAAATTAATAGTAGAATACGTCTATAAATGTATTTTCAGTCGTTACTTAATTTATTGTTTATAAATTTTTCTTACCAAAGAACTGAGCTTACCATAAAAAAAAAATCGACATTAGATGTACAAGCTGTTAGTAAATTATGAAAACGTAAAAATGCCTCAGGGAGAAGCGCTGTTACTAATTACTTTAGATCGAATGCTTATAAAAAAAGAGTTCTTTGTAATCCAAATCTAAATACAAAATTTAAAGTCAGAATCTTGAATTTTATTTTCATTGTTTTCACTTTAATCAATTTACACATTTGCACCTTTAATTAATAGTTTTTTTAGTGTTTTTATATTGGAAGTGGGGAAAAAATCCTTTTACTGTTTTCTTTGCCTTATTTTTCTTATACAGTGTGAGTCTGTAATCTGGAATAAATTCAGTAAAGCGAGGACAGCATTTTTTCCGAAAATATGCTCGGACACGTCGATTAGTATTTTAAATTGCCCACTTTTCCATCTGTGAAAATTTTATAGAGCGTGTCCCAAATTTGAGATATGACGTCATCGACAATTTTTTTAAATGGCAACCCCAATTTTTTTATAATTATTCTTAAAGGGTATATCAAATTACACATGCGTACCAAATTTCAAGTTTTTATTCCTTGTCATTAAAAAGATATTTAACAATAACTAATTCAAAAAATGAAGAAATCTGATTCAAATTTATTTTCATGAAGTTTACAAATGGCACGTCAAAGGGTTTTTGTTTATCATTTTTTTATCAAACCAGTTGATGTCTTACCACAATGTCAAAAAACAAAGTAATAAAAATAAGTAAGAAGTGAAGCTAGTATTCGACTCGTATTGAGCGAGGACACTTATTAGTTTGTCGTTTAGTGAGAAACAGCGTTTGTTGAAAAATCAACCATAATGCTGTATTTAACTGAAACCCACAAAATTGAAATTTTAATGATGATTGGCCACGGAGATAGGACAAGAACACAAAATGAAGTTACTCATTTATTCAGAGAGAAGTATCCTGATTTACCACCCATATCTCAATGTACCGTAAGCAAAATTGAAAAACAGTTTCGGGAAAACGGGCATTTAAGGAAAACAAATAATCATCGTCAGAGTGCGCTCAATAAAGATCAATTTCAATTCAAGGAAATCCTTATATCTCCAGTAGGCTGATAGGTAGGGAACTCGAAGTTTGCCAGTCTTCGGTGGCAAGAACTCTTAAAGCGCACAAATTTTATCCCTATAAATTGGCAATCTTACAGGAACTCACCGAAGATGATCCGGATCGAAGACTTCAGTTTTGCGAACAAATGATAGATCTACTAAACAGAAATATTGTAAACATAAAAAACGTTCTATTTTCTGACGAATCAACGTTTATGTTAAACGGTGAGGTAAATCGTCAAAACTGTCGTTATTAGGAAGACAACAACCCACGATGGATGGGGGAAGGCCACACTCAACATCCAGAAAAAGTCAATGTTTGGGCAGGAATTGTTGGTGATCGAGTAATAGGACCAATTTTCTTTCAAGAAAATCTCAATGGAGCGAGATATTTAAAATTCTTGCAGGAAGAAGTAGTTCCAAATTTGGCTACTCTATTCCCTGATCCGCTTGAAGCTGATGTCCAGAATAAAAACATCTGGTTCCAACAAGCCGGCGCGCCTCCTCATTTTGCAAGACCTGTCCGTGAGTATCTAGATAATGTGTTTCCAGGCAGATGGATTGGTAGAAGAGGACCTTTTGAATGGCCACCCAGGTCTCCGGATTTAACACCAATGGACTATTTTTTATGGGGTACTTGAAAAGGCAAAGTTTTTAAAACCAAACCGGAAAATATTGAGGTGTTGAAAGAACGAATAAGACAGGAGTGTAGGCTAATTTCCGCTGAAGTAATTAGAAATGTTCAAAATGAGTTTCGGTTCCGTTTAGGGTATTGTCAGGAAGTACATGGACAACATTTTGAACATTTATTGTAGAAGAGATATGATTTAGGTGAATCAGATATCTTCATTTTTCGAATTAGTTATTGTTAAATATCTTTTTAATGACAAGGAATAAAAACTTGAAATTTGGTACGCATGTGTAATTAGATATACCCTTTAAGAATAGTAAAAAAAGAAAGAAAAATTAGGGCTGCCATTAAAAAAATCGTCGATGACGTCATCATATTTCAAATTTGGGACACGCTATATAAAATTTTCTCAGATGAAAAAGTGGGCAATTTAAAATACTAATCGACGTGCCGGAGCTTATTTCCCGAAAAAAAATACTGTCTTCGCTTTACTGAATTTATTCCAAAGTACAGACTCACATTGTATACAGGCTGATTCAAATTAAGTGCGCACCATTGCTTTCTCTGTTATTATTGATTCTAGGAAGTAGATTAAATTTGCATAGTATTAATTTTTTTTAACGCTAACTAGTATGCAGTATGCGAAAAAGCAAACGCATAACGCATTTCCGAGAAATTTGAAGGTTTACATATTTTTTAAATAGGACACCCTGTATATTATAAGAAAATTTAGAAGATATTTTAATTTATGAAGTAAAAGTTTTAATACAATGTGGTCCTAAAACGATTAATAAAGAAGTTAGACTGGATCTGAATCGATGCCAAACATACAATTTCATTCTGTAAAATTTATAGTAGGCTTCTTTCACTTCAAACCAAAACAAATAGTGCCAATAATTCTTTGCAGCTGTCAAAAACGCACTAAGTTTAAATCTTTTGCAGGTTTAATTATTAAAAATACTTGGTTATTTCACTTTCTGTTGTGTTGTTCTTCTAATTATTATTATTAGTTATTATTGACATTATTATATTGTATTAGTATTATTTTTCGTGTTCATGTTAGAATATTATCACTATTATTTTCTCATTTGGAGAGATGCGATATATATAATTTTTGTGGTATACAATGCATGCTTCCAGCATTGTATACCACAAAAATTTAATAAGGACTGTCGAATATTATGCAAAACAGTATCCTTTACGACAGCAGCCAGATCGACGTTACTTTCGAAAACTTTACAGACAATTTAGACAACATGATTGCTTATTTAAGAAGAAAAAGTATCATTATCAATTAGGAGGTAGAAATTACAGTGTTAGCAAATTTTGAAGCACATCGCGCTACTAAGGAATTGGCTTACGCGTCAGTCCAGAGAATTTAAAAAAAAAACATAAATATATCCCATTTAAGTATCGAACCTCACAAACATTACAACCAGGAGATTCGAACAGGAGGTTGGCTTTCTGTGAATCGCTTATTAAATTCTGTGATGAAAATTTGAATGGAACACAATGTATTTTATGGAGTGATGAAACACATTTCTCTAATAGAGGAATGCTTAATAAGAATAATGATCACTACTGGTCACAAAAAAATTTACTAACAGTGCGTCCACATGTTGCAAAAGTTCGTAATGTTTGATGCGGATTAATTCTTCTACTATGGTACAGGTTGACAGGAGAGAAATATCTAGAATTTATTCGTACTATTCTAGAGGATTTACTTAATAACGGCTATTATCTGATGCGCCAAAATTTATACCTTTAGAATCTTTGTCGTTAAGTAGATTGGTACAAATGAGTACAATCGAGGGTACCATATTGACATTGAACGCTTTTAGCTGCTGCTGTGATTTGCGAATTGATATCTTAATGATTAAATAAGAAATAATTCATTGTGAAATGTTAAACGTCAAATGACTAGTATAATTGGTTGCCTACTCTCCAGTCACCCGTGAATTGCCTTTTTTTTAAATTACACATAGGACAAATCTATATGTAGTTCTAGTATATAAAAAAAAATGTTAAAAATAAGATTATTGCTCGTGATCTTCTATCTACCCAGGCACAAAAACCATAAACTTAAAAGAGTAGTCCCGCTATACATAACACACGGAGCGTTATAAATATAAAAAGGACGGCTATAAAAAAGACAATCGATAGCTCCGTCTAAACGCCACGAGAAGACGAACGGCCACAATAACCGATTGAATAAACAACAAAACTCCGGGCAATAATCCGGGAGCTCCGGTAGGCTTTCAAAAAGCGGACCGCGAACGATTCCCACCGGAAATTGTAACAGTCGGTCCCCTATTAATATTTCAATTCGCTCAGTTGGGATTGGTTTTTGGCCCGTGGAGATACAGAGATTGCCATTAAAAGATAAAACTGATTTCGGTGTTGTATTTGCAGATGATGCTTTTGAAATGGGAATGAGCGTTCTTGGTTTCCGGTGAACGTTCTGCTCGTGATGCGAGCGGAAGGTAATTTCGGGGTTAAATGGAGGTGAAATTATTGATATTTTATGTTGGAGATACTGGGTAGAATTGATGTTCGTAAAGTCATCTTCTTTAAAAGGAAAAACATATTTCGTTGAGTTAAAACATCTTAAAGTATATATCTATGTATCTTATTGTTTTTTATTATGTGTAGGACTTGCATTCACTCGTAACAAAGAACATACCTTTTATAGGCCATGCCATATTTTTTTTTTTAGTCTCGATTGCGCTGTTCATGGCAACAAATTTTTATTTGCGATTGTCCAAATTCGAAGAATTTTGGTTCAACCACTTTTTTGTTTGTTGATAAAAATAGAGATGCTGATATATCATTTTGTATTACCTCTACGCATCAATATCCCGTGCGCACTCCTGGAGTACCCCGACACGCTACCTTCTCCCAAACATTGTAGAATTATAAAGTATGACAGTAAATTTATTTAATTACATAATATTCTTTATTTATTAATTTTCAATCAATTAGTAGGTAATAAGTACCCTTGAATAGTAGAAATGCTTAGATTAAGCAGGTAAGTATTATCAGGTTCAACTATACTTATTTTTTGAAGCAAATAATGCAATACTTTAAATAATCTTTTTATATACTTCTAAAATGTAATACATTATAAGGCATAACTATTATTAGTTTCAGTTGAGAAATCTATTTACTCAAATCTAAAAAAATTATTTTTTGTGGTGAAAAATTATATTTCAAATGATTGTATTGATACATTTAACTAAAAAATGTTCTCTAACCAAATCACGGGTTTAAACAACACCTTTTGTTTATAATAGGAAGTTTGTTATATTAATGTGATCCTTTATTTCAAGTTGAGTAATTATTTTTTGTTTGTTGTTTCCTTCTTTGGCTAATATAAAGAAAAATTTCTTGTGAATATTCTAGTCGAACCAGTGATACAGCTATCCCATACATTGGTGACAACCGTGTTATTATAAAATTGCATAAGGTTTAAGGTAGAAATCGCCTTTAAAACGACCCAAATTTTAATCCAATTTTGTATATTTGGAACAAATTTAGGAACCAGATTAATAAAATGCTTATTCGGAAATCAAATCTATAGTAATTTTACTAGATGTGCGCATCTAGGGTGAGGAAGGTGGTACTGTTGAGGAAGGTGGTTTGTTGAAGTCGGTCCATTCATTTGAAAATCATCTTTATAAGGTGCGTTACGTTTTAAGTAGTTTACTTTTGTTTCTTTTTTGGAACACCCCTGCCTATGTTGAAAATTTAGATGCACATGAATCTCACAACTTTTAGAAAAGTTTTTTAAAAGCAAAAATAAAGCATAATCAAAGACTCAATCTCGTAACACCTGTGTAGTGAAAATTTTTTACTATCAGCATTATTTGACAACTTGTAGAAACGTTTTCCAACATCAAATATTAGCTGTAATCAAAGAGCAGTCTTCTGAACACCCCGTATATTTAAAATTATTTAGTTATGCATCATTCAATTCATAACACCTTTTAGAAAAGACTTTTTCGATAATATTTTCAAGTCTTTGTTCTTAAAAAAATATTTTTCAGTTTTTTCCGATTTTATTACAGTCTGGCCTCAAATTCCTACTAAATCTTTTTTAAGATTATCATACCAATACCTAATCCTATATGAAAATTACCGTATAAGCGATATGCCAATAGAATGTAATTCGTTGTATGCTATTCCCTATGTCATCTTTTTTTGAGTCGATCTTTCTATGTTGACGTATTAATACACCACAATCTGACTGAAGACACCGAATATGAGATATCTTTACTTAGGCAATATATAAATATTCTGGTTTAAATAAAATGATCCACTCTCATAAATAACTTACAATTTCCAATTTCACATTAATATAGTTATTATCCTTCGCGAATATATTAGAACCAACGTAAACTCCTAATATGACAACTCATAATTCCTTGCTCGACAAAGTATGTTAACGTTTGTTAATAAACACAAAAAAAGCGAGGAAAACACAGCTACATTTTTTTAATAAGTATTTCACATACTAAATATACAATTATAATAGATTGAATAGAAATATATTTCCTATTCTCTTTCTCATTTTCTTTTCCCTTCCCTATCTCTATTCCCTCTTCCCTTTTCCATTCCCGTTCCTTTTTCTTTTTCCTTTCCTTTTTTTTTCCCATTTCTTTCCTTTCCCTTTCCCTTCCATCCCTCCCATTCCCTTCCCATTCCCTTTCCCATTTCCTTTCCCCCTTTCCCATTCCTTCCCATTTCTTCCCATTCCCTTTTCCCATTCCTTTTCCCATTCCCTTTCCATCCTTTCCCTATTCCTTTCCCATTCCCTTTCCCATTCCCTTCCCATTTTCCCTTTCCCATCCCTTTCCACCCTTTCCCATCCCTTTCCCATTCCCTTTCCTTTGCCTTTCCTCATTCCCTTTCCCTTCCCTTCCCATTTCCCTTCCCATTCCCTTTCCTATTTCCCTCCCGCTTCCCTTTTCCATTCCCTTTCCCAATTTCCCGTTCCCATTTCCTTCCCATTCCCTTTCCCATTCCTTTCCCATTCCCTTCCCATTTCCCTTTCCCATCCCTTTCCATCCCTTCCCATTCCCTTTCCCATTCCCTTTCCCATTCCCTTTCCTTATCCCTTTCCCATTCCCTTTCCTTTCCCATTCCTTGTTTTCCCTTCCCTTTCCCATTCCTTTTCCATTCCCTTCCCATTCCTTTCCCATTTCCTTTCCTTTTCCCTTTCCCATTCCTTCCCATTCCCTTTCCATTTCCCTTTCCATTTTCCTTTCCCATCCCTTTCCTATTCCCTTCCTTTCCTTCCCTTTCCCCTTTCCCTTTCCATTCCCTTCCCATTCCCTTTCCCATTCCCTTTCCCATTCGCCTTTCCCATTCCCTTCCCATTCCCTTTCCCATTCCTTCCCTTTTCCATTCCCTTTCCCATTCCCTTCCCATTCCCTTTCCCATTCCCTTCCCATTCCCATTCCCTTTCCATTCCCTTTTTTTCCCATTCCCTTTCATTTCCTTTCCCATCCCTTTCCCATTCCTTTCCCTTCCTTTTCCCATTCCCTTCCCATTCCCTTTTTCCCTTCCCTTTTTTCCCCGTTCCCTTTCCATTCCCTTCCCATCCCTTTCCCATTCCCTTTCCATCCCTTTCCCTTTCCCATTTATAACATCCTATAAGTTACAGCTTTAAAAAATAGTTGGCGATTTTCCCATATTTGAATTTTCTTCCCTTTTATTCCCATTTTTTTTTCCAAAAAATATTTATCATTTTCAATGCAACGGATCCACACCCACATGTCTGTTGCAAAAAATGTCATTTTAATAATTTCCTCCTTTTAGTCGCGCCTCTGTTTTTGATTCTATATTCGCAAAAGTGACCCAAAAACGCGTAAAATCCCGATATTATGTCTGATTTTATTTCTACGTAAAATAAAAACTAAAATGGAATAATAAATATAAGAAAGTCTTTTTCCTAAATCAAAATAGAACTGTAATCAAAGACCAAGTCTTCGGTTTGACAGCTTATTAGTCCAAAAATATTTTTAAGTTATGCCTATTGAATTCATAATTCGAAGGTTTTAAAAAATTGAATTTCCCGCTGTATTGTGACATATTTTTAACGTTTTCGACTACCGCATTTTATGCACTAATTATGTTTATTTAATAACACTATTAATAAAAGCGATAGATAATACATTTCCACGCGTAGTGTATAAATCGAAACGCGTTGATTCATGCATTCAAAAGAATATATATATGTGCTATCCGACAGTTAATAGGCATTTGAGGAAATAATAAAAGCAAATATTCCGTGTGTTGTTCGCTAACATAAAAATATGTTTATCCTTATAAACGAATATTAATCCATGAGCAATATGTGTTTTGGTTTTTATTATACTTGAACTGTTTACTTGTTGACTCCTTGATATTCATCATAATAGTTTTCGATTACAATTCTTTATGTATGCTCTACTCTTCGCTGCGCGCGCATTTAAACCTTTCATTCGTTTTGTACCGACTCTTCGGTTATCTTATATTTTACGTGTTTGTGCAACGAAATCACTTACGTTTATCACGTCAGATCACGTTAATATTGTTTTGTCGTGTACTTTTCTAAAATCAGCTAGCTGGGACATTATAGTACGCCAGCGAACTATTCTTTGCCATATATATTATATATTTTTTATATTTATTATTTATTTGGGTTAAATACTTTTTGAAGTAATAATAGTTTTTACCTGAGCATCAATGATACTTAGTAGATGTTTCTTTT
>RXPK01001829.1:0-60377 GCA_004143645.1 Protaetia brevitarsis
GAAAAATTCACTTACACTTAACCACCTCAGATTCACGGTCTAAATATTTGTTTGGGTCGCATGCCTACAACTTTTCTAAAATAAGCCTAGCATGATCTATGGTAGCCGAATAACTCCGTCGGCCAATCTTTGACACATTAGTTAAATAATATTTTCCCCACTTACCACCAGATGCCGTACTTGTCAAGGCATAATTTTGTCTCTCGCTTATATCTTTTAACGTTTTCTTGTCTATGTGATCGCCCCTTAATTTGTTTAATATAGGTGGTTCTGATCATGCGCGATAATGTATTTTAATTCTCCGAGAACACAGCTCCAAAACGAATTCATCAAACGAAAACAACGGCAAGTGTTGTGCTGGTATAAGGAAACTGTTTAAGATCGTTTAAAACTGACGTAAATCATGAGTAATATAAATTATAAACAGTGTCAGACAATAACGGACACAAAGAAAGGAGATACATTCAAAAACACCATGACTTAAGGATTAAGAGAATATTTAATGGAAATACACACAAACGAAATAATACAAAATACCAGTAAACGAAACTAAATTAAAATTTAAAAAACATTTGCACAAATACATATAAGTATAAACATTAGATGCAGAGTATGATTAAAGTAATACACAGAGATTCAAAATGATTGTCACATCCGCTCCCTATAGATAGTAACGAGGTGTAGGTATATGCCCGCGTGTTTGTAATGAGGTTTGAACTAAGTCAGTGTTGGAACATAAGAAAGTAAACGGATCTGTCATAAATAAAGGGAAACGTAACCTGTATTTGAACTCGCATTATATGAATGACTATGGATTGGTGTTTCTGCTTGTAAAAAATGAAATGTAATTAATTTTAACTTTACTAAATTATGATTTTACAATTCAGTACTAACTGGGTGTTAACTAAATTTATTTATTACTTTAAATTATAACAATACAATTAGTATAATTATTTAAGTGACAAAACTGCATCTCTCAGTTCTTCTATGGTAATGCATGCGGTTTCTATAGATCCTATTTTCTAGATAGCAAAACATGAAGTAATCTAATGGGGTTAGATCAGGCGATCTCTAGTGTCATCTTTGTGCTCTAACGAACCTGTCAGCAAAAAAACTGTTGAAGATATTGGCAGGTTTGTCGAGCAGTATGTGCTGGAGCATTATCGTGCCTGAAAATAACCTGTTTCAAGCTCATTTTCTTGTAAACTCCGCAATAAACAATTCCAACATCTGTTGGTAACGTTGGGGCTGTTACAGTTTCCTCGAAGAAAATTGGCCCTATTATTCGTTGCCTGGACATAGCCTAACCAAACTCCAACTTTTACGGGATGCAATTGCGTTTTCTCGAATTCGTGTGGATTTCTGCAGACCAGATACAATAGTTTTGTAAATTGATATCTGTTAATTAAACCAGGCTTCATCCGAGAAAATGATTTGTTTAGCAAGTCATCGTCCCTTAATTGTTATATCAACCAATGACAATATTCCAATCGCCTATCGTGATCTAATGGGTAATTCCTGTACCGTAGAAACTTTATAGGGATGAAAATGTAACTTTCTTTGACAGCTTATTGCGCTGAAGTGTATGATAAAGCCTATAAAATCATAAAATGTAATAAACTATTTCACTTAATGTTTAATATTGATTTTTTACCTGTTTTGTTGAGCTAATTACCACAGATAAATTCCCTTATTTTCTTACAGTATTCAGGAATACTATTGTTGGTGATATTAGATGTAAATATAAACGATTTGGAAAAATTATAAATAAATAATCGAAAGATACTACAACACGCACGCCAAATGTCGCTAAATGTCAAGAAAATTCATTTAATGTATGAAATTTGTATGTAGCTAACTTGCTCATATAAATTCGTAATAAGTATAGATAATTTTTCCGGAAAAACAGTTTTTTCTTACGACAATCATTTTGAATCACATGGTATTAACATAAAAATCAGAGTAGGAATCCATATTTAAAATCAAATACTACCTTTCATTTGCAATAACAAAATAGGCAACTACTCTCCAGTATAAGAGAACATTACCAAGTCGAAAAAGTTTTAGCTGATTGACCTACTACAAAAAATATTTTAATGACGCATTTATATACATACTTCTCCATAAACTTTTAATAAGATCTCATCGTGATTCATACCGTATGACTAAAAACGCTGCTCTTGCTAGGGTTAATTTTATATCATTCTTATTTGGCAACCGCTGTAAACAAAGTTTTAAATTTTAGTGACGGTGTAAATTTATATTTCCACTTTCGTTCGAGGTGTAAACGCGTAATTAAAGTTGCCGAATGCCATCAAGAATCTCTCGACGTGATTTGACTTTTTATGCTTCGTCGAATGTCCCCGCTTCGATTTCCCGCCGATGCGATGGGATGTAATAAAGGCAACGTTTTCTAAATCTTTTATTCTC
The DNA here is from genome assembly GCA_004143645.1 of Protaetia brevitarsis. Classification (NCBI taxonomy): domain Eukaryota; kingdom Metazoa; phylum Arthropoda; class Insecta; order Coleoptera; family Scarabaeidae; genus Protaetia; species Protaetia brevitarsis. Next base: position 2,431 of record RXPK01001829.1, read on the forward strand.
ATTTGTCTGTCTACAATTGTCGCTGGTGCTTTTATCTCTCTTCCACTGTTTTTCATCGTGAAGCATTTTTTTTTATGAAGTTCATTTGTTTGGAGTAGTGAAAAGAGCTGATAGAATCTAATTCTTAATTCTGGGGACGCATTTTGGTCGTTATATTGTGCGATTTATTAAATATGACTCGGCAACAAGGAGGAAAATATCCCAAACTTATAAACGTTGCTAAAAACAGGACGGAGGTTCGGTTTTTAACACATTTTTTATTAAACTTACATTTAGAGACAATGTTCTCAATATAGGCAATTTATTTACCTCAAATAGGTCAGAAATATGTATATGAATGGAATTAGTCCTTAATTTTTTATTGAATGTCCTTAATCAGTGTTTACTTATATAATTTTTTTGAACGTGATAGCTTTGATCTCGAATGGGGTAGCATCGATTGAATTAATTATTGGGTTTTACAGTGTGTGACAGTAGTACTCATTTGCTTTAATTTCAGCCCGATATCTTTAGGGGCACTTTTCAATCACTTATCCAGTGGCGGTTGGTACTAAAGGCGGCATAAGGGCACGTGCCCACCCAACCACCAAGATAAACACAGAAAGAAATTCGCATGTAATTCAGTGAATTATTTTATTTTATTATTTTTACGTATTTTTATAACGATGGTATCAAAGTTTCCTTCCATACCACAGACGCTAGCGTATATGCGAACGCTATGCGAAGCGAACTATGTTCCGGGGCACTTCTTCCGAAGTACTTATTTGGAGTATGAATCGGGCGGCTCCGTTTATCTTCGCTATATGCGCTTATAAGGTCGCTTCAGGGCACGCAATGCCGTGTCCCCGGTTAACGTCTAGCATTCGTTGCGACTGCATCGTTTTCAACGCGTACCTCGCATGTGTAATTTCAAAGGCTTGAAGTGACGTTTATTATTAATGATGGAAGTTCATTGAGTGCAAAATCTTAAAAAAAAAAAATCCGCTCTCATTTGAGCAAAAACTTTTGATTAAGGAGAAAGGAAGGCCTATTCCTGATCTTCAAATAAATTACACTTCCACTTGAACGTACAATAGAGTATTTAATAAAAATATGAGTGGATGTGCGGATGTTCACTAACAAATAAACTATTTTGTTTTATCTGCTTAATTTTGAAGAAAGAGGTCAGTGCGTGGAATAAACAAGGGTTGAATGACTTAAAGCATATCACAGAGAGGGCAAAGAAACACGGAAATTCCGTTTCTCACATGAATGCATGCGTGGATTTTAATGTTCTAGGCAAAGTGGACATACGTGAATAATTAGACAGTGCTTATTTGTGACATAAAATTAAGTACAACGAAGATGTGGAAAAAAAATCGTCATATTTTGCGTCGGTTAATTATGTGTATAAAAAAAATGTGAAATCTTATCCTATGTTGGACAGTGTAAAATTGAAAAGTGAACTTTCAGTAATTTATGAGCGCGAGGACATGTGTAACGTAGATGTAGGTGGTGTTTTGCCACTTTTCGTATTCACAACACACAAAAACTTTGACGGAAACATATATATTGTTGGATATTATTTATGCAACCCCCATGTCGACAGCAGAATGTGAACGATGTCTTCCACCTCAAACGCATTAACACTTTCTGAGAGGCACAATGTCAGAAAAATCGACTGAACCATTTTTACAACAAGTCATAGACGTTTTTCCAACATGAAATAAATAGGAATGGATTTTCTGTTACAAATATAGGCAGTTTAATATTGTGCCCACCCTCTTTCATAGCTCACGAGCCGCCACTGGGCTTATCGGAGTAGAGCCTTTGTACTTTTGATTTGTGCAACGCCTGTAATCCAAATTGTTACTAATTGTAAAAAAATATCACTCGTATCTTGTAAATGTACTTTTATTCCATAGCATAGGCACTAGCAAGTGGCATACATACTGCTGTGGTTTGGCACCCCGGGGTTTGTAAATTCAGTTATATTTTATTGTTGAGAATTAATCTTATCACATGTGTCGGCGCAAATTCTTCAGAAATTAATAATTTTATTTTTAAGTAAGATTTTTCTAATTGAATTTGATTTGGATTGTTTAATTTGTTTAATTTAAAATGTTCAGTTGGGTTTAAATTAATTTCACTCTGTTATAAATATCTTTTATTTGATTCATGTGTTTGTGTCCTTCTTAGAAGAATTCTTCTTCTATGATCTTTGCATTTATGCGCTGCTTTGGCACGCATCTGTTTGTTATATGTATGCGATGTTTGGGCCCCTGAAGGGCAATTGCTTGAACGATAGCGTGTAAGTAGATTGTTATTTTATTTTCTTTGCTGCCATTTTTGGTAATTTCGTTTAATTTTAAAGCTTTGTTCGTTTAATTTGTATATTTTACCATCCTTCAAGGAACTCGTTAAATAATAATTGGCATTATATTATTGTGTGCACCAATTTAGATGTAAGATCTTTTATTATATTTGTTCTAGAAGGTATTTTTAGTTTTTAGAGTTTAATTTTTTCCGTTTTCTAGTTTTCAAATTTGTTTTTTAATAATCACCTCGGTTTAAGTGAAAAGAAGCATTGTGCTTGTTATTAAATTTCAATTTTATTTATATGCTTGTTTTATCCACGTTTAAATTAATTTAGGTTGTTTTAAATTTTGAGACCACCTGGATTTTTGTGAAAAAAGGTTTTTCTTCTAAAACAAATTTGTCTTTTGTTTGTTTAAAGGATTTGCATTGTCCTTTAGTAAATTAGATTCAAGCAGGTTTTGATTTTGGCCAGGACTCTCAGTCCAAGGTTTGATTTTTCCTGCGTAATTGTAATTAAATGTTTTTTTTTATAATAATAAAGTTAATGATTGTTAACGTCATTTAAAATTTCAGTATTTTTGAATCAACCATTTCAATTTTCGAAGTAATTAAAGAAAGTCAAATTTTTCAAACGCCCACATTTTACTTTTCATGATAGGTATATATGTTGAGGGTAACCCAAGGTTAAGTCTTCTTTTTGCGCTCTTATTTTTATTCCGCTGAGCTAGTAAATTTAATTTTCACTTTTTCTTATTACGTTTTCACTTGCACTTTATGCTGGTACCATCAGTACACAGCAATACGTTAAATTTAACGCTAAATTTAGAAAAAGTTATGCTTAAATTCTGTATTTCACACATTACGATAAATACGATGTAATTCCCATTTCGAATCCGTTGATTCGAGATCATTGTAGGGTTGTAGGCGAAAGCAAATATTATATTTCAAATAATCCTGCGTAATAACAGAGACGCACTGTTCAATTGCATGCAACCGACAGTTAATAGATTTCATCGCCCAGCGGTACATCTTGATATTTCCCGGCGTATTCCGAGACCTGCTCAAAATTCATGAACATTTAGCGTATTGTAAACCGCTACCATCTGCTATAGTAAAGCTGCACTCCATATTAAACTCTAATATACACTAAGTGGTCCCGCCAAATACCTGGAATCCCATAAGGACATCAACTCTCCCTTGCAAACTCACAAAGTTTTGTCTGTGCGAAATGGCCGCCTAAATTTCAGAAACTTGAAGTAAATTCTCGATGCCCGCTTGCCAACGTACACTAGTGATACATTCTAATTGTACGATCTACAGCATAAAATAGAGCCTATACAGGGTGAGTTTTTTTTTATCTTGAGACAACGGAATATCTCTAAAACTGCATCAAATCAAAAAAAGATCTTAATAAGATTTGTTATAATGTAGGGGGCTCACTGAATGGTGCCGAACTCGATGTAGTAACTCATGGTAGTATTCAACCTTCACTGTAATATAGAGGATGATTCTCAATATATGCTACAAACTTTAAGGGCTGATTCCTGGGGTTATTTTGATCACAAAAGTTCATAAGAACATATGTCCAAAATCGCTTAGTTCTAAAGTTGTACAATGTTTAATAGTAAGTTAACATAAACTAATGTTTTATTATAAATTAACAAATAATTAGTAAACAAAATTAAACTTATACTAACTGTTGAAAATGACCGCCCCCAACTGCAATGCAAGCTTCTATCCTCCGTCGTATTGACTAGCGAGTCCGTTCTAAAATACCAGGGGTATTTCGAATTGTTTGAAAAGCTGCGATAATACGATTTCTCAGTTCATCGACATTTTCAATGGAAGTCGTATAGATTAATGATTTAAGGTGACTCTAGAGGAAAAAAGTCCAAAGAATTCAAGTCTGGAGACCGAGGAGGCCACGGTTGTGGACCTCCCCGTCCTATCCACCGATCTCGATACGTATTGTCCAAAAACTCGCGAGCAACTAAACTAAAATGCGCTGGAGCACCGTCATGCATAAAATACATTTGTAATCTTAATTGCAACGGAACTTCTTCCAGCAGTAGGGGTAGCTCCTCTTCAAGAAAATTGCGGTATACCTCGCCATTTAACCGCATCGGTAAAAAAAATGTGGACCTATCAAGTGATCTCCACTAATTCCGGCCCATACATTGACAGAGAATTGATGTTGATAACGGGCATTCACTAGTTCGTGCGGATTTTCGTCGGCCCATATGTGATTATTATGAAAATTAATAATCGCGATTCTAGAGAAAGTAGCCTCGTCGGTGAAGAATATTTGAGCCAAATATTCAAGATTTTGTGCGATTTTGTGTTGCATCCATTGACAAAAAGCCACTCCTTGCGGAAAATCTGCCGGCAAAAGTGCCTGCACCCGTTGAATGTGATATGGATACAACCAGTTGATCTTTCAATATTCTCCAAACTGTGGCCTGAACTAATGATTACAGCAAAACGCAATTTTTCTGGTGCTTGTAGTAGGATGTTCCTGAATTTCATTTATACCATTCTTCAACTTGTGGAGTTCTCACTGTAGATAGGTGCCCGTTATCAGTCGTCCGTTTTTTAAAATTTCCCGTTTCACTAAGACGTTGGTGAAGACGGGCAAATATTGAATGATGCGGGATGATACGGTTCGGGCATCGTTCTTCATAAAGACGTCTAGCAGCACGCGAATTTCCGTTGGCAAGACCGTAAACGAAATGCATATCACACATCTCAGCATTCGTGTAATTCATTTTAGAAAACAGAAACTGGCAATAATCTGTATGAATACTGTGACAACTATTGACAAATATTGAAATGACAAATAAACAATTCCTCTCAACACAATAGTTTTTGAAGAACCAACTGTGATATTATATCGTGTTAGTCATAGTTAAAAATTATTATTAAACATTCAATAACTTTAAAACCAAACCGTTTTGGACATATACTCATATGAACTTTTATGATCAAAATAACCTCAGGAATCAGCGATTAAAGTTTGTCGCATATATTGAGAATCACTCTGTATATTCGGCCGATAATACCCACACGCTCCTCCCCGCAAGGTCGGACACGTGTGCAATAGCGTTGCGAACGAAGCTTTCGCCGTCATTCACCGCAGATCCTTCGTATCATAGCAGGGCTTCAAGCATTATATTTCATTCTTTACGTGAGTGAATGAAGCGTTGTGCATGAAGCAAATTTTCATATTGCCTTCACGCGTGAATATGCAGTGTCAACCGACGAAAGAGTGAAACGAGACTTATTCTCAAGTGACTATACTGCATTGCGCACGCAACTACCTAATATCTACCAACGAATGACGTGAAAGGCATCGTCACTACAACTATACGTTCACGCCGTGAAGCGTAACTTTGAGAATAGGCTTCACTTCATTCGTCCGCTTCACACTGTAATTTTCACTCACAGTTATACATATGAATGAAAGCTACGTTCATCCCAACACTAGTGTGCAACGTTTTTTACTGCACCATATGCGCAAATAAGAATAAGATTCGTGTTCGGCCGTTGCATTTGCATTATTTTTTTGTGTTGGCGACTGCTTCCGATACTTGTATCGCTCACCGCTTCCGTGCGGGCGTGCTATACAGTGTCGGTCGTTTACAATATGCCACATATTGCATATTTCAAGCTATTTTCTTATCCTTTCTATTAGTAGAAAATTCTAGTAATTCCTAATGTATCAGACAACCGACAATTCTCAGAACCGATAAAATCTTTTACATTGGTTTCTCTAATACTTTTTTCCAAGAACTGCACGTGTTTAATTTCGCCTAGCAAAGGGATTGGTAAATACGTTTATTATTATTAATTCTCAAATAAACTATTCATTCATTAAATATCCTTGAGCGAAAACACATGTAATTGTGTTACGTTTTTATACTGTGCGTACATACAATCGAGTATAGCGAACAAAATTTCTTTATGGATTAAGCCATATCCTGAACTGGTAAGGATGGCGACAAAAATTTTTGTCGAGCCTGCAGTAAATTGGTAAGTTTAATTTTACTAAAAGCTCTACAATTGTTTTTAAATTCTTTAACGTTTGGTATAAAATGACAATTGTTGATATAGGTGTCTTGTGAGAGAAAATACCAGATTGTTCAACACACTAAAACTTCATCACATATTGGAAAATGTGAAAAACTAAAGCGATCCGCATGTGTGCATGGCAAATCTATAGTCAATGTGTAGCATCAACTTCACTGAAACTCAGAACAGAAACAATATGAATCGGATCTGTGTAAAATCGCATTAATTTCTATCTAACATACACTGTTTGAAAAAATATTACGTGTTGGCGTTAATTGTGCGCTAGTCAAATATTTTAGTGTTGAATTTTTAAAACTTTGCCAGACGAATTGACTACATGTGTTTAGTAGAACAGAAATTACTAGAATTTGGTGTGAATTCTTTGTTCAGATATGAGGATTTACTATTTTCTCTAAACATTCAGAAGCATCAACCAATCAGAATTTTTCCCTCGGAAAGAAGTATAGAAACCCCACCTAATCTAATACGGTATTGCATTATACGCACCACCTGCATTGCACGTGTATCTGTTTTCGAGTTTGTTTCTGCGTATTAACATATCCAAACAAACCACCAAATGTGACTGACCTGCAAAGTGTAACCTTGTGTTATTAAACGTTAATTCCAGTGGGCATAAAAAATGTCAACATCTTAAAGATGTATTGGGAACAACTATTACCTAATTAATTCAGATTTGAATCAAATAGCATAAACATTTACTTAACTTTATAATGGTTCTCAAAAAATCATTTTAAAATTAGTACGTTTAGTTGAAACCAAAACTTTTGAATGAGTGGTTCTGTATATTTATAATTGAGAAAACGTCTTAAAGAGAGAATATTAATAGCACTAAGAAATAGGAGTTGCCATATTAAAAAGACGTTGTGTTTTAGAAAACGGTGTTTAAATCATCCAATAGATCGCATTCATTTAGTTAAACAGCTAGTAAATTTGTCTAGTCTAGATCAAATAAAATGTGACTAGAAGTATATCATAATTCCACGTGTTAGTTGGACAAAATAACCCCTTAGCAATAGACAATACTTGACTATCTTTGTTCATCAAATTTAAACTTCTATAGTTCTCGACAAAATAACACGAAAACAGTGTGGACCTCTCCTGAGTATTAAATTAGTCAAAAAAGTGTTAAAATTTCCAACAGTGTACCATTAGCAAAATTAAACAATGTTAATTTGAAATCATTTCTGCAAAAATATTGCAAACATTATATATCTGACGAAAGTACCTTACGAAAAAAATATGTCACATCTTGTTACCAGCAAACAATAGCAGAAATCTAACAATTGGTAGGGAATAATTTTATTAGGTACATGATAATAATGTACGTAAAAAACGTGTCAAAAAACAAATGACATTTGTACAATTTTGGCCAATGTCGTTCAAGAAGGTTTATCAAATTTCTTTGTACCTGGAAGTTATACCTTGTGAAAAATATTTACTAATGTTTGTCCGACGCTGCACCATACATGAGAAAAGCCGCGCAAAATTTTTTTTTTATAGTATACATTATTCATCCACTTGTTTAGCTCATGGGTTCAATCGTGTAGCCGAAGACATTAGGAATCAATTCCCTTTGATTAATGATTTAATTAGCAATGTCAAAAAAAAGTATTTTTAAAAGCACCTTTACGAATCCAATTTTATAAGGAGCGACTTCCCGGTGTTAAGTTGCCTCCTGAACCGATTATTACGAGATGGGGTACATGGTTAGAGGCTGCAATTTTTTTCGTCGATAATTTTGAAGGAATAAAAAATGTAATTCTTGAAATCACGGCTGGCTGCATTGCTCTAGAAAACTGTAAAAAGCTAGTAACATCAACAGAATTGCTACAAGACCTTTTGTATATTAAGTCAAATTATAGCTTTGTTTCAAGTTCCATTTCTATACTAGAAACCAAGGGATGCCGCTCTCGGAATCAGTCGAAATAGTAGGCGAATTTGATATGCTATGTAAGAAGGTTAAGGGTACAATAATTCTATATACGATAAATTCAAAAAAGTGATAAAGAAAAATGCGGGGTATTTGAAATTAAAGAAAGTTAAGAAAATTTTGGAATGTGAAACAGTAAACGATTTCGACTTTAATTTTAGTTTAGAATGTATTGCAAAGTTACAAAATGCACCAATTACATCTGTGGATGTGGAAGGAAGCTTTTCTATTTCGAAACATATGTGTTCTGATAGAAGACAAAACTTTCTTTTACACAATTTTGAAAAACATTCAATTATAAATTGTTTTAGAAATATGTTGTATGAAAAATTTGTGCAATAAAGTTAATGTTAAATTTCTGCTCTTATTTATTTTATGTAAAAAATTTTGCATGTTGTCGCAATTTTTTGCATATATCGCCCCAGGTTTGTGCATATTTTCTCAAAAATCGATGCATATATATGCGCATATATTCCAGTTTTTCTTTGCATATAATCCCGTCTCTAGATATAGCCATTCTGATGCCAGAAAATCAAGTCGAACAAATGTGTAACACTTCTAACGTCTGTGAGTAAAAAAATAAATAAACTTGATATTTAACAAGACAAAAATAATAACTAACTGAGCGAAAACATAGTCGTTAAAACGTATCTCTAACTCGTCGTTCTTTCAATATCCGTTTTCCGCAAATTACTACATTAATGAAAGCCGCTACCTTAATACTTCAATTACACTAACTAAGTTATGAATTGATTGAGTTAGGTACGGCGGGATGTTTCGTCGCGCAAGTTTCATACACACTCGATATTCTCCTTTCAATGTCGGACCCCTAACTTAATTGATTTAGGAGCTGGTGTTTCAGGGACCTTATTTATCCAGGTTTCTCAGACGTTCGGTCCTCCTTCATGCTTGACTTTAATCACCGCCATCCAAAATGAATTACAAACGAACGGAAAGATCAAACAGATTTAGTAAGGTTTTCGTTGCATGAGGTTGTATTCGGACGGATTTTTGGACGGGGAGCAAAACTTAATTAGAATTCTAGTGAAATAATTTCTGAGATCACGAGGCAATTGATGAGTCAAATTTGCAGAACCTATATTTATGGAAATACCGGGAATTCTATTTACAATATACACGTTACAGTGTGTAAGGCATGGGAAGACCAAAAAATGCTAAATTAAATATTGATAGGACTAGCAGTGTACAGTGGCGGCTCGTGATCGGAAACGTTAGGGTGTGCACAAAATCAAGAACATGCAAATTTTAACACAAAAATCCAATCATTTTGTTCGTACATGTCCTTCTTAAATTATCTCTGTAAGTCTCTAAATATTTACCCTTTGTAGTTTGCGTCAAATCAAGTTTTGGTTTGGGTCTGCCCATTACTTTAGTTTACAGTACTTACCTTATGTCATTTAGAACTTAATAGCAGATTCCCACTTAAATATTCAAAATATACCATTTATAATTTTAGATTTAATAATTTCTGAAAGATATATTAATTAGTTGGATTACAAGAGAGTTTACAATATTTCAATAAATTTTTAATTCAATAAGCAATGGTTTAAAGACTAGAACATTTTGGGAGAAAGGTCGATACGAAAAGCCAATAGTTTCACTAAGAATGGTTGTATTTCATAATACATAAGATCTAGTTGAATGTAAACCATAAAATAAATTTGACTAACAAAATACATAAAAAATCTATCAATTTGAGTTTGGATTTGGGCTTTTTCATTTTTGTTGCCTTGTACAGGGTATATTTTTTAAAAAAATACCTCTGCAGAACTTCTAAATGTGTTAGAAGCCTCTTTTGCGTACTGCAAAAAAATTAAAAATATGCAGCCAATAGTAATGCAGAACGAAATGAGATCTGTGGGTCTAAAACTGTTCTTTCTTACCATTAAAGAATGCGAATCCATTTTTCTTGAGAAGAAAACTAAATTTAAAAAATATATTTGTATGTAGAATAGTGCTGCGAATCGAAGACTCTTTAGTGAAACCGGGGTTTGGATGCAGTGATTAAATCATCTTTAGAAATGTAACCGTAAAAACCGGTTTTTAAAAGCAGATTATTGGCGCCTTAAATAGGTTTTTCGAATTTATAAATACATAGCACTTTTAAAAGAGTAATATGGTATTGTTTTTAGTTTGAAACTGGTTTTTGAAAATTCGATTTTAAAAAACTGAATTTTAAAAACCGATTTTTACTAAAAATCGATTAACCGGTTTTTGATATCTGGCGATTCCCGCAATACTAGTATATACATAAATAATGTTGTGATTAACTATTGAACTCAAATTTGCCGTCCTGCGGTCTTGCACATTTGCATGTATAAGTGCTTTATACCTACTTTACTTTTGTCATTTAAATCCTGGAGTAAAACCAAATAAGTCTCTCCTTACTTTACTTGTATCATCACTTAACCACGAAAACATAGCCTCAATAACGGCAAGACACTAGTCGTTTATATTTCAAATGTTTAATGAAAGAGAAAAAAAAAGAATTGACTCCTTCAAAACGAAGACTTTCTGTTGTTTAAATTGAAAAGTTTGATACGGTAGTTTCCTGCGTGTCACTGCAATGTATCATATCTTGTAGCAACAATACCGCCAAATGCTATTGAGGTTAAGTTCCCAGTATATCATATTAGATATCCGTACGCAGGTGTATGGTCTATTATTTATGTGTGCTGTCATAGCTCAGTACATGGTAATCATCCTCATACATAAATTAATGGAAAATGAACTTACCTCAATCTTTATTGCAAGGCAAAATGAAAGAACACACCATTACATTAATGCGTTGAAGCCATCAGTGTAGATGCCGCACTTGTATTCAAACTGCGTACCTCAAACGCTTGCGCGTTGGTATAGTCGAGACGGCTATGTAATGCATTCGTCGTAACGGGTTTAATTTTTGATCAAGCCATACAATGTAATGCAATGTTAAAAAAAAAAACATTTTGGGTTCCAATCAAATAACAGATGCATATATATAATCAGAATTTCATGTCCCTTTGTATTGTCCATATTGTATTTTTATCAACATAAGGGGTAATATTCCACGAAATATGTTATTTTTCCTTGCTCCTAAGCAAATTTCCCCAAGTGGGCGAAAATTACTTCATTTATTGAAGTATTTTTTCCATCAAAGTCGGTTTACCAGGCATAATTACACCTAATTTGTGGTAATCTGATGTTTACCCTCTTTTTGGTGTAATTTTACCTTATATTTCATATGTTTTTTCACATACCAGTGAGGTAAATTTACCATCATTTTTTAGAGTGTGGAGGTGTTCTCTCTGGTTAGTAGCCGTTTGATAGTGTTTTAGTGCGTAGATTAAGATAGTTAGCTTTACCATTATGGTTTTTGTATTTAGTAGAGTATAGATAGATAAGAAGAAATTAAGAATTAACTAAGAAACTATCCCATGTATGGTGAGGTATTAAGAACTTAAGTAACACTCCACCTTCTTTCGACGAACTTCTCTGAAAATGGCTATTGGGAATGATGAAACGACAGATAATCACTTTTCAATATTATATTTCATACTTTCCACAAAATAGTCTATCTTAATGAGCAATAATAAGCATATAAAAATAAAAAAATCACCTCATCTATCCATTGCATCAAATCAGATGCACCACTATCACACACTATACAGGCTATTCCACGTAACTGGTTCATTAAAAGTTTATGATGTTCTATTATTTATTTATATTTGAGATTTTGGGCACCAGTATCTGTTCGATTGGAACTATAAATGTAAAATACTTTAACCAAAATATCACTTCCGGTTGACCGGAAATGGATGTCAACTTTGTTATTTTAAATAGAATGATATAATTTTTTGTTCATTTTTGGATTCTACAACTATAAATACGTCAGTTTTCATTAGCTATTCCTATAGCTACATGTTGCCGTTTTTGAGTTATTTGTTTTTCTTTTTTTTAGTCATAATCATTTCATCATTGAGAAATTAATATCTCGGTTAATACTGCAAGTAGAGACTCCAAATTTGCTATGTTATGAATGTAGATATCACTCTAAGAAACGGTAAGCACACTTTACATTCTAACATACAGGGTGTTCAAAACTGAAGAACAAAGTGACATATTTTCAAATGCAGAAAACTCTTTTTTTTTTAAATAGAACACCTTGTATTTAAATTCGGAATTGGGAAGTAAATATCATCCCCTATCGCTTTATATGAGCATTCCCTATACCTTTCTTTAATAGATTTTGAGATATGAGCGACTTTTTGTTAAAACAGACTAAGTATTTTTTTTTTAAAAGAACACCTGTATTTAAATTCGGAATTAAGAAGTAAATATCATCCCCTATCACTTTTAATCAGCATTCCTATACTATCTTTAATAGATTTTGAGAATATGAACGACTTTTTGTTAAACAGACTAAGTAGCCCTATCTTTGCGTGTTTGTAGCTGGCTCTGAATGGGATTAATGTCAAATTCATTGACTGATTAACCAAAAGTGTTTATGTATATCATTGTAATTATACTTTCGTACAACGCAATATTAATAGAAATGACTATTCGAACAGACATTCTTGTATGGTTATTCAAAAATAATACATGAATTTGACGTGAATTCATTTCAGAGCCAGCTACAAACATTTAAAGATAGGGCTACTTAGTTTAACAAAAAGTCGCTCATATCTCAAAATTTATTAAAGATAGGTATAGGGAATGCTCATATAAAGCGATAGGGGATGATATTTACTTCCTAATTCCGAATTAAAATACAGGGTGTTCTATTTGAAAAAAAAATGAGTTTTCTGCATTTGAAAATATGTCACTTTGTTCATCAGGTTTGAACACCCTGTATGTTAGATTGCGAAGTGTGCGTACCATTTCTTAGAGTTATATCTACATTCATAACATAGCAAATTTGGAGTCTCTACTTGCAGTATTAACCGAGATATTAATTTCTCAAAGATGCAATGATTATGACTAAAAAAAAAGAAAAACTTCAATAACACAAAAACGGCAACATGTAGCTATAGGAATAGCTAATTAAAACTGACGTATTTATAGTTGTAGAATCCAAAAATGTATAAAAAATTATATCATTCTATTTAAAATAAGAAAGTTGACATCCAGTTCCGGTCAACCGGAAGTGATATTTTGGTTAAGGTATTTTGCATTTATAGTTCCAATCGAACAGATACTGGTGCCAAAATCTGAAATATAAGTAAATAATAGAACATCATACACTTTTAATGAACCAGTTACGTGGAACAGCCTGTATACATAATCTTGCTCGCAGTTTCTTCCAAAATCTACGCCGAACAGAAATCCCGCAAATTATTTTGCATCACAGTATTTTTCACGGACGCGAAACACACTTTAATGTTCTCAGTATCGGTGGCGCACGTAAAATGAGAGTAGATTATCCTCTCCGCATTCAGGTTCAAATTTTTAAACATCTGCAAGATGAATTGCCTGCCACTGATCGCATCCCGTTTGGGGCCTTTGTATTTCGGGAAATAATCTTCCAGATGCGAATTCATTATCTTCTCATCGAATATATCCGTCTTGTTCAAGAAGAGTATAATCGATGATCTAGTAAACCAAGGATACGTTATGAGAGCTTGAAATAGCGCCATCGATTCTTCCATACGATTGACGTCTTCAGATTCGAAGAGCATCTGATCGTATTCACTCAAAGCGGCCAAGAAGATTATTGATGTGACGTTCTCGAAACAATGAATCCACTTCCTCCTTTCGGATCTTTGCCCTCCGACGTCCACTATTCTAAAGCGTACTTCATTAAAGTCAATCAGATATTCGATGATGCCACTAGTAGGGATTCGAAGTCGCAGTATGTCTTGATCTGTAGGTAAGTAACTGTCCTCAGCAATATCGTCTATTTTATCCAAATAATACTTCGCTGAATCTAGCAGTTGATATTCCCTGCGTCTTTTATAACACTCTTGCACACCTTTGTCCTCCCACAAACGTTTAATCGCGTCCACGTGACTGCTGTCAAAGACTGTGACCACATTGCTATCAATATCTCGAATTATTTCGGCAATTTTCACGTTGGTGAGATCGGCGTATGGAATATTTAACATACTCATGGCATCTATCATAGTCTGGATCACCAGGAATACGTTTCGGTACACAATCTTCGCGCAGGCTTGCCTCTCCTCTTGCGAATATCCAGATCCGTGTATAATCCTCATCTGCTTGATGAAGGTCGATTTGCCCGACTCTCCTGTTCCCAATATTAATAACTTTCGCTCTTTTTGCAAGTTGCGCCTTTCCATGACAATTTGTTTCTCGATTCTGCGATTGATTCGTCTTTGTTCCAGGATCTCACTGACGTGAATACAGTCCATTGCCTCAATTTGATTTTCACGATGGTACATTTCACGTTACGAGGCATTAATACGACTGCGGTGTTGATATTATCGTGGTCGTATCAGTCGATTTTGTATTGCACGTATAATCAAATTGTTATTACTGCTAATTAGTGGTGTGATAAAAACAAAGGCTGTTGTAATTAGATTGACATTGTAACATTCATGATTTGCGAAATGTTTAGGTGCTGAATTTTGTTTAATATCGATGGATTTTAAATACACAGCTAAAAAAAAGGTTGGAACGAAAGATACGTTTTTTTCTCCCCTACTGAAGTTGCAAATTAAGAAAGTCGTTTTCTGCAAATTAAAGTAAATTAACTGGCTTTAAGGGGAGGTTTACATATATTTGACTGGAAAAATCGATGTTTGGTTTTTTGCATTTTTTGAAAGCTCCAAATATCTAAAATACATGGTTAAAGCGGTTTCGTAATATTCGCATTGTTTTAAGCCGTTACGGCTTTGTTAAAAGAGCGGGGTGTACCGAACACAAACGGAGCATATTAGATGCACTACCATATTCGACTTCGAGGCTACTCGGGTCGAAATACCATACTTATTGTTAATAGTATTATGTATAGTTGTCTTTAATGATTATAAATGTCACTACAGTCGGGTCACAAAATAAACGACAGAGTAGCTATTGATATTACAATGATACGAAACAATTAGATCCGAAATAAAAACGTACATTTGAAGAAACTAGTTCTAACAATATTTCTTTTACTTAAAACACACCTTCCCACGCTTTAGAAAACTGCCATAAAATGTATCAATTTATTGCAGATGCACTTACTAACACTAAATTTCTTAGAAAAGCCATTAAAGATAACAAATAAATACAGTTTCATGGAACCGTATTTCCTAGAATTACTAAAGGGTTCACCATTTATGGTCGCGGCTGTATTTGTCGCATTGTATATTTCTGCGATTACTTTTTCTAATTCAGTGTTTGGTGTCAAGTTGGAAAAAAATATAGATAACCTTTAATTAAGATGCCCAATTATTTAAAAAGTGTTCGAGTAGTTCTCCAGTAGCTCTATTTACTATGGTTTTGTCGATAATTTTCACATTGCGTCGAAAGCCGGTTTTGAATTAGTTCAAAAGAAAGCCGTGAAAGAAGAAGAAGAAGAAGAAAGTATTAAAGTAGGAAATGAGCCACTACGTCTGTACAGTCTCTGGACACGGCTCATTAAAAAAAACTAGGTTTTCCATCGTTATTTGGTAGAGCTACTTTAATTGGAAAGTACAGGAGGAAAGTTACAGATATTGCTTTCTATGAGCAAGTCGAAACTGCGCCAATTGGAAACTAGAGCTGGACTGGCAATTAGACAACATCCAGATCCTGAATAAAAAATTAAGGCAGCTATTTGGGCTACATTTCATTATAAATGTTCAATTGACGCGGATCCACGACATATTTATTGTCCAAAAGGTGTTGACAGCCTGTGTAAGTGGCGCGTTCCAGAAGCCAAGGTTGAGCTTGCTTCATTCAAACATGACCCTCTTTTGCAAAAATCAAGTTGCTATTAGGCCGATTTATAAAGTTATTTGTACAGTGATTTATTGCAAAGGTGCATTGGAAAAAATTGTCAAAACTGAAGCGACTCGTTTAATTCATGTGTGTATTCATTCATTCATTCATTCAAATTAAGGTGGGCACTTGATGTCCGAGCACTTGAGCTTGGTGCTCATTGTACCATCCCTATTGATTCTCTTATTTCCACTCGAGCAGTTTGGTGTTCTCTATAAAGCCCAGTATCTTGCCCAGTGGAAACTTGAGGACCTTCGAGGGCTCCAATAGATCTCTCCCGAAATATTTCTGCCTGAGTACCTTCAGTTCCTCACACGTGCAGATTACGTGTAAACTCGTTTCCTCATGTGTGTAGAAACTAGCTCCAGAAGATTTACACTGCGAGTCACAAACAATTCAACTTGCTACCTACATTGCCGCAAATTTATTCAATGAAGGTTACTTTTCTGTATTACGAATAATGAATGCGTTGGAAATTGCAGTAGGACTTGATGCCAAAAATTTCGTCGTCAATTCTGATCGTCAGCGCATACAACGGGCAGAGCAGGATATGTCCAGCGCTGCAAAACTCGCTGTGCTGTCTAAAGGGAAGCAACAAATTTTGAAAATGCAGAAGTATGAAGAAGAAGAAGGATTAATATATGGTGCTGGAATAGCTGACTAAGTGTATGTTGAACTATTCGTAAAAAATTTTACTGCGAAACTTTGAACGCGTTTTTCTCGAAACATGATTTTTCAAATCTGCGTAAGTTCTAGTTCTTCAAGTGTTCAATATATCAACTTAATTCTTTTGTTTTCTTAATGTAAACAGTTTTTATTGGAGGTTATACCTATATTACACTAAACATTGCAATATTCCACATTTTTATATCCAGTCATACACAGAAAAAAGAAAGAAAATAATCAAATTAAAGTCCAGGTACTTGCCACATTGTTTGTTTTCGACTTATTTGGTTAAATTTAGGTATAACCTCCAACAAATTTAATATATTTCTAACTCTTCTTTTTATTTTCAATTTCGGATCACTTTTGCGTATGCTAGAGTTTACGCAGTTTGACCGTGTTTTCTGTGCACACTGCTACCTAGATACAAATAGCGAACGTTATAGTGGTCTTGTCATAAAAAAAATTATTTTTTTTAATGTTCAAGTTTTAATATATTTATTAACAAAAAGCCGTATTTCGTATATCTTTTCCTTTGTCTGAAAAAAAAGCTCAAAGTTTTTGAACTTTTCCGATATGTATATGTAAACCTCCCCTTAATATCTTTTATTATCAATTCTTTATTAATTTACACGTTAAATTTAACGTATCACACATCAAAAGAAGAATATCATTAATTATTATTAAATATGACGTAATACATTCGGAAGCAAATAAATCTTACTATGGGTTTTTATGCATTAATTTACTGCTTGTAATGTTACGGTCGCACTCTCCTCATATATGCGGACAAACTTTAAGAGTTGATTCCTGAGGTTATTTTGATCATAAAAGTTCATATAACTGTATGTCCAAAAGGTTTTGGTTTTTGAAGTTTATTGAATGTTTAATAATAATTATGAACTATGACTACACACGATATAATATCACAGTTGGTTCTTCAAAAACTATTGTGTTGAGAGGGAATTGTTTATTTGTCATTTCAATATTTGTCACTAGTTGTCAGAGTATTCATTCAGTTTATTGCCAGTTTCTGTTTCCTAAAATGAATTACAACGAATGCTGAGATGTGTGATATGCATTTCGTTTACGGTCTTGCCAAATGGAAATTCGCGTGCTGCTAAGAACGTCTTTATGAAGAACGATACCCGAACCGTATCATCCCGCATTCATTCAAATATTTGCCCGTCTTCACCAACGTCTTAGTGAAACGGGAAATTTTAAAAAAACGGACGACTGATAACGGGCACCCATCTACAGTGAGAACTCCACAAGTTGAAAAAATGGTACTAAATGAAAAAATTGAGGAACATCCTACTACAAGCACCAGAAAAATTGCGTTTGCTTTAAACATTAGTTAGGCCCCAGTTTGGAGAATATTGAAAGATCAACTGTTGTATCCATATCACATTCAACGGGTGCAGCACTTTTGCCGGCAGATTTTTCCGCAAAGAGTGGCTTTTTGTCAATGGATGCAACACAAAATCGCACAAAATCTTGACTATTTGGTTCAAATATTCTTCACCGACGAGGCTACTTTCTCTAGAAATGCGATTATCAATTTTCATAATAATCACATATGGGCCGAAGAAAATCCGCACGAACTAGTGAATGCCCGTCATCAACATCAATTCTCTGTCAATGTGTGGCCCGGAATTGTTAGAGAGCACTTGATAGATCCACATTTCTTACCGATGCGGTTAAATGGCGAGGTATACCGCAATTTTCTTGAAGAGGAGCTACCACTGCTGCTGGAAGAAGTTCCGTTTGTTTGTTTCTATAAATGATTTTCTGACGCTTAAACTCTAAACTAGTTTCTAGATGCGATCTAACACTTTTGGCTACACGGCCGTATTTAGTCTTTTTGCAAAACCGAAAGCTACCGAACGTACGCAAACATTTTCCAATGGAATTGCTTCTAGTTTATGCATGTAATTATATAGGGGAAACGATGTCTAAGTTCCCAAAATACAACGTAAGCATTACAACCGCGTAACCATTTCTACATAGGTGTATTACTCGGAAATTCAATTTAAAATTCCAAACAAGGGAAGTTTTACGAAATATTTTTCTTGGAAAGGAAAGCAAAGCAAACAAAAGTTTAAGAACAGGAATTTTCGATTAATTTAAAATCCGCGCGTGGGTTCGTGAATAACTAACCAAATCTTTAGAATATCACCTTCAACAGTGACAAAGTTATATTATACCAGGCGTCCTTGTAATTGGATGAAGAACCAACCACCACAATTAATTAAAATTTTATAGGAGAGAACTGTTGGAACCTTTTACGTGGCAAATGTAAACCATGCATCATTTTCGTCAATGGTACACCGAGAGAAAAAAAGTGTTAGTTAATACTATAAAAATGGTGTATAGAACACTTTTTTCTTTTTCAATATGCGCAATGATATTTTAATGTTAATGCAATACGTAAAAATATGTTAAATTACGTTAGTTAACTGAATAATAATAAATGTTATAAGAAACATACTATGTCTGATTCTTTGAACATGTACTTAATTTTCCATTAACAATTTGTACCTGCTAATTGAATAATACAACAACATTATCCCAACACAGTTACTTGTTGTAGACACACGAAGTAATAATTATCTCTATAATTTTATAATATTGGTACAGTGTTGTTTTAATGATTAATAAATTTTGTTATACATTTCTATAAAATGTTGATTCAAAACTTATATTATTGTTTCATTTAACCTACCTGTAGCATTCATCGAATGACTATTTGCATGTAATTCAACACTTTTAGGTAGTTATACGAAAAAGATACACATATCAATAAGATACACACGAGCGACATATATGTTAGTCGACGAAATAATGCAAGTAATGTCCGATAAAAAGACTAGAGCGGGAGTATTTCTAGACCTTTCAAAGGCTTTTGACAGTGTTGACCATGCCATCTTGCTGCGTAAACTAGAAGTAATGGGATTCCGAGGAATAGTGCTTAGCTTACCGAGATCGTACTTAACAGGCCGTAAACAATGCGTAGAAGTAAACCTAAAGGGTAGGATAGTTCGATCGAATTGGCTACACACTGATAGAGTGTGCCACAAGGTTCATTACTAGAAGCTTTTCTGTTTATATTATACACAAATGACTTGCCTAGTATAACAAATCATTTTCTAAATATGTATGCAGATGATACATCGGTGATTATTTCAAAACAAAACAGCAGTGAACTCAGAGATGAAATAGTGAGCGTCATTACAAGAATGGATACCTGGTTTCAGACGAATAATTTATCATTAAACATTGAAAAAACTAATTTAATAAAATTTGCCCTAAGAAATAATGAAACGAAAACAATTAATTACGACAACAAACAATTAGCATCTACAGACACAGTTAAATTCTTGGAAGTACATATAGACAGCACCCTAAACTGGAAAGAGCATGTTAATATTCTCACCAAAAACTTATCTGGAATGGTTCATGCACTGAGGGCAATATCTTCAGAGGTCCACAAGGAAGCAGCATTAGCTGCGTATCACGCTTACGTAGCGTCCACGCTAAGCTACGGAATAATCTTCAGGGGCAACCCGGTTGACGTAGAACGAGTATTTAGACTTCAGAAAGCATGTTTATGAAGTGTTTTCGGGCTGAAAAGGAGAGAGACCTGCAAAGAAATTTTCAAAATGAATAATATACTTACCTTACCGGGACTATAGACTTATGAATTGTGCGTGCTTTGGAAAGAAACACTACAGTGAGTTACTAGCCAAATACGAAACGAACCATAATTACAATACTCGCGAGTGTGGTAAAGCAACATTGCGTGTGCCTCAAAGTACATACACAAAAATACACAAAGGCGTGGTGACACAAGTTCATAAAATTTATAATAACGTTCCAAAAGAATTCAAAGATTGCCGACTTTCAAATCTAAAATAAAAAGATACTTCTTGGAACACATAAACTCACAGCACCCAGCCATCAAGTTTACCATGGAGAAAGAACAAAATGGAAATCTCTCTTTCCTGGATATTATGGTTAAGAAAACAAAAGAGGGAATGTTACAGCACGCAGTATTTAGAAAGAAGACACACACCGATAGACATCTGCATGCAAGATCTCACCATCATCCGATGCAGAAGAAGACATTAATACAAATATTGCTATCCAGAGCCGAAACCATCAGTGACGAACGACACCTTACCAGTGAAAACATACATTTGCAGAAAGCACTAAAGAAGAATGGTTACTGACATCGACATAAGGAGAGCCACTAAGAAGAAGACGACACTGGAGACAACTACAGAATCAAGAAGAGGGATGGCGTGCTTACCTTACATAGCAGGAGTCACCGAAAAAGTAGGCCGAATTTTGAAGAAACGTAACGTACAAGTACGCTTCGGGACTGCAACGTCGATCCAGCAGTATCTACCGACCGCAAAGGATAAGATACCCAAGGGGCGCACAGAAGGTATCTACAAGATAACATGCCAATGCGGACAGTGCTACGTCGGACAAACAGGAAGAGCCATCGACATAAGAATAAAAGAACACGAGAGGGACGCAAGATTAAGAAGGACCGAGCAATCAGCGGTGGCAGACCGGACACAAAATGGATTTCAAGAATGTAAAAGTAATAACTACCACCAAGAACTACGGGAAAAGACTCATCAGGGAAGCCATAGAAATAGAGAAGAATAAAACCGTTAACAGAGAAGAAGGGTATCACCTTAGCAACACGTGGAAGAGCCTACTGCGAACCGTCACGGTCAATGGAGCGGAAACTACATGGTTGAATGCACCAGGCGCGTATATAAGAAGAATGTCGGACCATGGAGAATCAGTTCAGTTATCCTGAAGAAAGCTGTCAGTATGAACAGCGAAACGTCGAGCGAAATTTTGACACGACCGAAACCCGCAAGAAGCTGTTAGTTATAGTTACAACCGGCCGTGAAAGCCTACGCAGTGTTATAAAAGATACTTAACAATGAAGTGTTTATATAATTGAACAAGATTTTTTTTCTTTGCTCTTAGGAACATTTATAAACTTTTGTTTAATTTTGTTTTTTCTAATTTTTTAATTCTCTTTTTTCTTACTATTTGTATTCTATTTCTTTTTTTGACTTATTTCATACTGGTTTTTGGTAATATGAAATAAAAGGGATGTTATTATTATTATTATTATTATTATTATTATTATTAAAGGTATAGTTTTATTTTATTACCCAGCCATAGATACTTATAATTCAGAGATTCTTACAATGTACTTACATTGACTACTTTCTGCTGTGTGTTTAATACCTTTTTTTTTCTCAATTTAATGTATTTTAAAAAAAAAATTTGAACGAAGATTGAAAAGTCAAGTAATAAATGTCATGTGGAATTAGCTAAAGTTTTAACCCAAAACATTTACATAGTCCACTCTAATCAATGTTGTTTTCTTGATGGCTTCTTATAATAAACATGACAAAATGGCGTATATTCTTTTTTAAGTAAAGACAAATTTACACACGTCTCTACGAGTACTACAAATTTAACTTCGTAAATAGGCGTTTTCTTACAAAATACATAGAGTATGTGAGGATAAAAGGACTGCAAAGACCTCTTGAGTTCTGCTTCCCGGAAACACGGAACCAACGGAATGTAATAGCTCAATTATATGCCTCTAGCTTCGCAATTAGTTAACGAACCTTTTAAGTAAGCGTGTCAATTGAGTGAGCCTAATGATTGCTTGTGATAAATTGCGGTTGCGTCATCTCCAATTATATGTTCGATGAAAGCGGTATTTAGAGCATTTGGAAAAGTGCTGCTTTGGTGTGCCCGGTAAATTTGAATCATTTTTTTAGACGCCTACTATTAGCAGTTCAGTGTTTCTGCTGATGATGATAGCTTTGTTATAGAAACGTACGTCCAGTTTAGTGCAGTTTGTGGTGAGGGGTCTAGGAGAAGTTAGGCAGCATACCTACTATTAATTGAATACTAATACACAACTACATTTTCTGAAAACCGCTTATACTAAATGAAGCGATAGATATAGTTATAAGAACACCTATATAGCTTTCCGGTATAGGATTCAATTCTACATCTCATGGTGTAAAGAATATGCAGAGCGTTCCATTTGAACAAAAATACTTTTAGTACTAAGAAGTGTAACATTTGAATTTTCAATCTTTTTATTTCCTATTTTTCATTCAATTTGTTCGTACATACTACTAGAGTCATCTACTGGGTGTAGTTGAGCTAAGTTGGTAGCTTAACTGTTCTTCGAATTTTCCTTTTCAATTAGAGTTTTGGAATCACTTTTTATCTTTAATAAGTTCATTCTTTGCAACTTTTCTTTTGTTCAGCATCGTTTTTAGTTGTTCCTTCATCTAATTAGATTCCTTTCGTACCGGCGTACTCAGCGTGAGACAGTCACGTGGTGCGCACGCAGAGACATGGGTGGTTATGTTTAATAGCAGCTACTGATACTGTATTTTTACTTCGATGACACACCAATAGATGGCAAATGAGACATGATGTGTGCCTCGTGGATAAGCAAGAAGGCCAATCTTACCGACGGTTGCCCAATATTTACTGTGTGTCTACTGTCGGTGGCGTCTAATCGTCTAATGTCATTTGTCTTAGCCCCATTTGCATCGCCATGTAAAGCCTGATTTAATTTTAAGGGGTAAGCGGTACTTTGAAGGTGATAGTTCATGTCTCGTGCATATAGTGAACGTCATATTCTGAGCGTCACTTAAAATTAAACCAAGCTTAACGTGTCGGTGCAAACGGCCATTAGCACATGGTTAGTAGGCTTGAAAGTATACAGAAAACAACTTTTCACGATACTGTATATGGTGATGAATCTATGTTGAATGCAGTTTCTCATATAGTATGGGATACTGCGCTCAACATAGACTCCCATCCTGATCATTAAATTTTTTCACTAGCAGCATTCTTTAGTGTACCGTTTAAATAAAGCGCGCGGTTTTTAATAAGCTTTGATAACACACCTCTAGATGGCTCATTACGGCCTCAAAACAGTATATGCAACATACCTATCTATAGTACTAGTTTATCTGTGCGCAGAGACCCACTAAGGGAGCCTTTGAGTCAACACGTACTTTTCAGGACTGCACCGTAAAAATACAAAAAAAAAAGTTCTTTGTATGATCTGGGAGGCCAGTCATGTTATTGTTGTGAATTGTTAATCTTCATTTTATCCCCTGAGGATAACGTGTACCGTGTGGTCGTAGTCTGCGAAGATTATTCATCACCACAACACATGCCACATCACCTTTTCCATGGATGGGGTTGTGCTGACACCAGCAAATACCTTGAAATACCTCGGGGTTACCTTTGACGAAAGGGTTTCGTTTGGACATCACATTAGGATTATTAATAGCAAAGCCGATGCAAAGACGGCCACGCTCACCAGAATTATGTTTAACATCAAAGGTCCTAGCAGCGGGAAGAGGGTTGTACTGTGCGGGGCGATATATAATATGCTGCTGTATGCTGCTCCGATATGGAAAAGAGTGATCTACATCCAAAAATACAGAAACATGCTGGAAAGAGCGCACTCACCACTTTAGAAGCAAAGAAAATCACCATGGCCGAATGCCAGAGAAGGTGGAATAGGGAAGAAACGAAGGCGCCTTAATAGTGTGCATAGAAGACTGGTTAGCATGCAGTCACCGCCACGTGGACTACCACCTGACACAAGCCCTGACAGGCGATGGCTGCTTCCGCTCCTTCGCTAGGCGCATCAATAAGGACGTGAGTGACGAATGCATATACTGCGGGGCAATTGACACAGCGGAACACACACTGTTTGAGTGTACTAAATGGACGGAAGTAAGAGGGATAACACAGAGGATATTGCATCGCAACGTGACCCCGGATACTTCGGTACCAGTTATGTTGGAGTCGACGTCTTAGGGTCATAATGACAACCTGACAAGAGACTGATGAACTAGCGCGTCAAAATCTAAATCGTTCTTAAGGGGAATTACGACTGCCGGCAGTACCTGATGTTTTAGTAAATACCTAGCTCCAGCTACTGCAGAGGGCATTACGAGGTGTTTTAGAGGATAGGCTGTGCTCAGAGAGTCCCTCACTCCCAAGCTGCGATAGATCTAAGCGCTTGGAGTGCATTAAGCATTTTCGCTGCCAAAAAAAATTAATTACTTACACTAAACACGTTTAAAACGTCAAAAAAAAGACTGTGATTGTCATTATAGAATCGTCGCCTACTAAGATTACAAATATGATGATAGTAACAATGAAAAATCAAAACTGTAATAACTCGAAAAGTAAAAGAGATAGATTTAGAGTATGTTTAATAAAAATCAAAGTACTTGTTAATATGAATTCAATGATGTTCTATTTTAAAGGAGTAAGATATACCCATTGGAAGTTGACTAAGTTTGCGCTTTTGTAACGAACACCCAGTATATTAAAATACAACTATAAACACACCTGCAAGTATAAGTAGATCCCTACTAAGATATTTCAAAATATGATTCACTTATTCTATTAGTGGTAATTAAATTGCAATCGCTTTTCTCAAACAGTGCAAGCGATATAATTTTTAGAAAATTAAAGATATCTTGGAAGCTAATGACTTTAGCGCTAAAGTATATTATATCTTCTTTTTTTTAAATTTACTGGCGCTTTTAAAAATGGAATAATGTTGGGGACATGATATATTGTTGTGTTTCATAAAAGGAAAGCTATCAACCATATTAGATGTAATTATTATTTTATCTTTGTAAGTCACATATAATTTGGATTAAATCGTATTAGTAGTCATGGAAGTTGAATATAATTTATCGTCTGACAACTGTACGATAGCCTGGTATCCTAAGTTTCTATTTTAATTGAATGGGGTAGTGACTCAATGTAATTCGTTGAAAGAAAATGAATGAATATTCTTGGTTACGTGTGGTTGTTGATGAAAAGTCTTTAGAAAAAACTGTTGTCATTTTCTTATCGAATATAATGAATTAAACCATAATGTGTGGTATATCTGTATCGAAGGGGTAAAATTCACCAAATTTGGTGTTACTATACCTGGGTACATGTCTACATAGAATCATACATGTGTTTGCTGTTCCGGTTTAATCATACATCCTGAAGTTAACGATCTGTTGTCCTTGAATTTTGTCGGTACCGATGTTATTCTCCTGATCTGAGCCTTTATGTGAATATACAAGCAATCTGGTATTGTCACTACAAGGAAATCCATCTGGAGTACGTCTGGCGTCTGTTGTAAACCGATAAACGAGGTATCTGGTCAAAGCATTGTTTAAATTTTTATATAAAGAATGTATTAACTTGATTAGTATTTTGAGGTTACTGTTATTTCTTTTGAGATGAAATTTTTTTTATAAGTTGGTAGACGTGGTTGGTGGTTTTCTATTCTTTCTGTGACGCGCGGATATTGTAAAATTACTTTTTCAATTAAAGAATCTAAAATTATACTGGATAATTGATAATATTTGTTTTGAATATTCCAAATAACTATACTCACCTTGAGTAAGAGTTCTCATACTTTTTATATGTTTCCGATATAAACTTGTTAATGAATTATACATACATGTTAATAATGATTGCACTGTTTTATTAAAGAAAGTTATTTATTTATTATTCTTTTTCGTAAAAACATTAGCCGGGAAAAATCACAATAATATATATATATATAAAAAGAAAGTTGAAGGCTGGACTGAGGTTACGAAACTTCCTGTACAAATCCATATAATTTTGCGTTATAGAAAAATTATAATCTTACAATTTATAAAAAAAAAATCCTATCTGTCACTGTTTACGAGTTACAGAGGAATTCCCTTGCTGATGAAACATCCTGTACTTATATAAAATATCATCCGTACTCTCTCTTATCGGGTTTGAGACTAATACGTTTTATCCTTTGGAAATTCGCTCACAATTTTCTTGGGATGTATAATCGCGAAAGAGCAGTCGTTTATCGGTTGCCATCACCAATTGCTAATCTCCATTCGCGCACAGTATCTATTTCAAGTCGATTTCGCTTGCGAAATGCGTTGTTTTTCCTTCGGATGTCGAAAAAGTTAATTACATTTCATATTCCCCGTCTCCCTGGGGTGAGGTTTTATAATTAGTTCGTGATAGGAGGTACGTAAAAAAAAAGAATATTTTTCTTTCGACATCCTATTTTCCGTTTAACGGTGTGTTTTGTTATTATGTATTTCGGAAATGGGAAAAAAACCATTATTTTTTTTTAACTTGTTATAATCCTCAAGCAAACACTCTGTTAGTCCCGTTAAAAATTATGTATCTGAACCAGGACCTGCTTCATGAGTTTGACAGTTTGCTTTATACGGCCTGTTGAATCATGAGGCGAACGTGTTTTCCGCTGTAGTAGACAAGTTCGAATGTTGTGAAACTACATGTATAATTGGGAGCAGTTTTTTTAAATAACCTCACTTTTTAATTTTCTTAAAATTTACCGCCATACTAGCAGTGGCGGCTCGTGGTCGGAAACGTAGGTGTTCACAAAATCAAGAACATGCAAATTTTTAACTAAAATCCAATCATTTTTTTTTCGTACATGTCCTTCTTAAATTTCTTGTAAAGTCTCTAAATTGCCCTTGTAGTTTGCGTCAAATTAAGTTCTGGTTTCGTCTGCCCATCCTTTTAACTTGAATTTTTTGTTCATAACTAAACGAATTAAAATTGTCTTTCAAATATTGCACAGTAAAACTGTTCGCATCCATAGTTCTTATTTACATATTGTTTAGTGTTACTTACAATACTACTTTGTTTGTTTTGTATGCATTCATTATCTTTTTTACTACTGTATATTTCATTCATTACTTTTTTACGTACTATATATATACTTATTCTTTTTTGTTGTCGGCTGCACCAATGTGCATAGTGGGCTTTGCTTTGTCGGCTTTTTGCAGAGGTATTTGACGATGCGGCGTAGTTTAACTGCGGCTGCGCTGTTGCCAATTTATTTTTGTTTTCTAAAAAAATCAATTATTATTGTATCTTTGAGGAAATGTACGTTTTTGGGAAAGTTAAAGATTTACGAGTTTAAGTTTGTGATTTTATGGGCGCGGTTTAATAAACGTATTGCTGTAATGAAGTACCTCAAACGAAAATTAAATCAGTGTTTTAAATAAAATAGATAGTTTTTTTTAACAAGTATATTGTCTAATTTCCTTTTTTTTTATAAGTTAAATTTAAGATATTTATAAATTAAACACTAAGTATTTAAATTGTTACAACCATGATTATTGTGTTAATTATATCAACTTTTATCATCTACAATTCTTTGAAAATCTTCTTATACCTAAAACTAAAATATAAAACTAAATTTAATACAGATTTGTATTAATTACTCACCTAAACTACACGAGTGTGATTAAACATTGAGCACTGGCTTCAGCAACTAATTCATAAATTAATATATTAAAATTTTTAAGTTCCAAGCAAAACAAAACGCATGTGAGCCACCCCGATACCTATATCACACTGGCTCTCTCGCTCACACGTACGAAGCAGAGAGCCAGAAAACAAACAACAAACCTAGAAACAAATCCGTCCAATATGGAAAAATATAGCAATAGTGAAATAAATAATATAATGTTATATATAGTCACGAAAATTCTGTTAAAACTTAAAGTATAAAGAAATACACCGTTATCCTAAAATATCAAAACAACTTTCAAATGAAAATAACATTAAATTAAGAAATTTATTCAGATTTTTTTTTTAAATAAAAAAACTACAGCAGTATGTTATTTAATAAATTAAAACAATTACGTCACCCTTGGTTCATTATAAACTGTCACCAACAAACAGTATTAGTTCTTATGGTAGTTACGACCTGTGAACGGTGAGTCATTCATAAACAAAACATATATAGTTTATCCGTAAAACACGATATCTGAACATTGATGTCGATAGATTTGTTAACGTGACCGAGAACGCAACGAAAGCGAGCACAGGAGCACACTCAATTTGTGCACCGTTCATATGGAATCTGCCGTATCCCTCCCCACCTCCGCTACGTCCTTTATGCGGCTAGGCATTGGATAAAATCAACGTAGTCCCGCCTACTCGGCGCACGTGCTCCGTCGTCGGTCGCTTGCTCGCGATGTACATACATATGTATAGAAAGGAACGTCGCGTCGTTTATTCGTTTCGCTGCGTTATATTTCACGAATATATTAAGATCGAGTAATAGATTTTATTAGTTTGTAATCGACGATTTGTTTAGGGGGTTCACTGTGCTCATGTGCTCCTATACAGAAACCGCCACTGCATACTAGTGGTCAGCTGATGTGTGCAAATAAATTTTGGGATTTCCTACACATGCATAACCCTATCCTCCACAAAAAATGTTTTAAGTATTATATTTTTAATAACTGAAAATATTTTCCATACGTTGCAATTATTTATACCGGTCACTATATAAAAGAAATATCTCTATTCTGTAACAGTATCTTTCTTCTTTAAGTAGTTACTAGATTCGTCCTATTTGAAAAATAATCTCACTACCCATGAACTACCCGGTAAAAAGTAATTACCCCAAAAATAGATGGCAACTGGGCTAGCCGCCTATTTTGGGGTAAATTTACACCTATAGGGGATTTTTCACATGCTTGTGGAATATTCCTTGAAAGCGTGGTAATTTTCTCTGGTAAATTTACACCTCTAAAGTAATATTCCCTAATGGAATGGAATAATTTCTGGTAGATTTACCACACCTTCAAGGAATATTCCACCAGTATGTGAAAAATCCCCTATAGGTGTAAATTTACCCCAAAAATAGGCGGTAGCCCAGTTGCCATCTATTGTTGGGGTAATTTTACCACATTTTTTTTAATGTATAGATTAGATAACAATCAACAAAGAAATTAAAATAATGATTATAGGTTGTTATTATCCAGAAATATTAAGTTTCAGTTATCTAATAACATGTTTATGTCATTTAGAACTTAATGCAGATTCTCCACTTTCATTTTATTCAAAATATACCATTTATAATATTAGATTTAATTATAATAATTTCTGAAAGATATATTAATTAGTTGGATTACAGAGAGTTTACAATAATTTCAATAAATGATTAAATTCAATAAGCAATGTTTTAAAGAGTAAATATTTTGGGAGAAAGGTCGATAAGAAAAGCCAATAGTTACTAAGAATTGGTTGTATTCATAATACAAAGATAT
The DNA here is from genome assembly GCA_004143645.1 of Protaetia brevitarsis. Lineage (NCBI taxonomy): Eukaryota > Metazoa > Arthropoda > Insecta > Coleoptera > Scarabaeidae > Protaetia > Protaetia brevitarsis. Next base: position 32,527 of record RXPK01001829.1, read on the forward strand.
AGTTGAATGTAACCATAAAATTAATTTTGACTAACAAAATACATTAAAAAATCTTTTCAATTTGAGTTTGGATTTGGAACTTTTTTTTATTTTTGTTGCCCTGTTCAGGGTATATTTTTAAAAAAATACCTCTGCAGAACTTCTAATGTGTTAGAAGCCTCTTTTGCGTACTGCAAATGAAAATTAAAATATGCCGCCATCATTTGTTGTAATGCAGAACGAAATGAATCTGTTGGGTAAAATAACTGTCTTTCTACCATTAAAGAATGCGACTTCACATTTCCTAGAAAAAAAATAAATGTAAAAAACATATGAAATAAATATATTTTTATTAATACCTTCTTCCAAGCATATTATCAACGGTGTATTCACCTCAATTTCTTCAAGTTTAGATTTATCCTGAAAATTTTTAATAAATTTAGCATTTAAAAATATATTGTATGCAGATAATAGTGCTGCGAATCGAAGCCTCTTTATGTGAAACCGGAGTTTGGATGCCGTGATTAATCGTCTTTAAAAATTGTATCCGGCAAAATCGGTTTTCAAAATCAAAACCGGTTTTTAAAAGCAGATTATTGCGCCTTAAATAGGTTTTTGGAATTTAAAATATATAGCACTTTTAAAAAAGTAATACGTATTGTTTTTAGTTTGAAACTGGTTTTGAAAATCTATTTTAAAAACTGAATTTTAAAAACCGATTAACCGGTTTTTGATATCCGGCGATTCCCGCAATACTAGTATATACATAAATAATGTTGTGATTAACTATTGAACTCAAATTTGCCGTCCTGCGGTCTTGCACATTTGCATGTATAAGTGCTTTATACCTACTTTACTTTTGTCATTAAATCCTAGAGTAAAACCAAAATAGTCTCTTCCTTACTTTACTTGTATCATCACTTAACAACGAAAATATAGCCTCCAATAACGGCAAGACACTAGTCGTTTTATATTTCCAAATGTTTAATGAAAGAGAAAAAAAAAGAATTGATTCCTTCAAAACGAAGACTTTCTGTTGTTTAAATTGAAAAGTTTGATACGGTAGTTTCCTGCGTGTCACTTGCACGTTGAAAACTTTAAATAAATGTCTCATATCTTGTAGCAACAATACCGCCAAATGCTATTGAGGTTAAGTTCCCAGTATATCATATTAGATATCCATACGCAGGTGTATGTCTATTATTTATGTGTGCTGTCATAGCTAAGTACATGTTAATCATCTCGATACATAATTAATGTAAAATGAACTTACCTCAATCTTTATTTGCAAGACAAAATGAAAAACACACCATTTACATTTATGCGTTGAAGCCATCAGTGTAGATGCCACACTTGTGTTCAAACTGCGTACCTCAAACGCTTGCGCGTTGTATAGTCGACGGCTATGTAATGCATTCTCGTAACGGGTTTAATTTTTGATCAAGCGACACAATGTAATGCAATGTTAAAAAAAAACATTTTGTGTTCCAATCAAATAACAGATGCATATATATAATATATATAATCAGAATTTCATGTTCCTTGTATTGTCCATATTGTATTTTTACCAACATAAGGGGTAATATTCCACGAAATATGTTATTTTTCCTTGCTCCTAAGCAAATTTCCCCAAGTGGGGGAAAATTACTTCATTTATTGAAGTATTTTTCCATCAAAGTCGGTTTACCTGGCAAAATTACACCTAATTTGTGGTAATCTGATGTTTACACTCTTTTTGGTGTAATTTTACCTTATATTTCATGTTTCTTTCACATACCAGTGAGGTAAATTTACCATCATTTTTAGAGTGTATTTATACTTCCAAGAAATAGTTCACATTTACAGATATTACTAAACTAATTCCGCATTATTCCCATCATGTATCCAAAGTATTATTTTCGGAATTCCACGAAAATGGCAACCAAGCAAGATTATGTCGTTATTTCAGGGCCAGCAACGTATCTGGGGAGAGATCTCCGTTCGACGGCTCCTGTTGCGGGTCTGGTTATCATACCGTCGATTCGACGCCCCTCGGGTCACCTGAGGAGGTGGAGGTGCCGAAATATCGAGTGGTGATGTTGGGCGATTCCGGCGTGGGGAAGACTGCCTTAGTGTCGCAATTTATGACGTCAGAATACATGAACACCTACGACGCCAGCCTGGGTGAGTAGCGTGTTTGTTATTTGTTATATTATTTGGTTATTTTGGGGGAGGTTTTTACCGTTGGTAGGTGGTAATTTTGAATGGGAAAGAGGTCTGTTACGTCGTTTTATGATTTTAAATTGTCTAGTCAAATATTGGGATATTTGATTGAGATAATTACCTGGTAAATATTTTATGATCGCGTCTGCTATGTATATAATGTATGCCGAATATAAATGATTGTTACAATGAAATAGGGGAACTGCCATCTTTTTCAGCAATTTTTTGTACACTGTGTCCATCAAAGACTGGTCGTTGATTACAGCTCTAATTTTGAGTTTAGGAAAAACCTTTTATACGAAAGTGTTACAGAATTCAATGCGCATAACTTAAAACTATTTTTGACTACAGGCTGTTCCAAAGCAGGAAACGCATACTTACTCCGTTTATTTGAAATGGAACACCCTATGTATTGTTCCATTTTTTAATTCTACGTAGAGAAATACGATTACTTTATATAAGATACTATACACACAGATCCAAAATGATTGTCAAATCCGCTCCTATAGATAGTAAAGGGTGTAGGTATATGCGCGTGTTTGTAATGAAGGTTTGAACTAAATCAGTGTTGGAACATAAGAAAGTAAACGGATCTGTCATAAATAAGGAAAACGTAACCTATATTTGAACTCGCATTATATAAACGACTATGGATTTTGGTGTTTCTGCTTGTAAAAATGAAATGTAATTAATTTAACTTTACTAAATTATGATTTTACAATTCAGTACTAACTGGTGTTTAACTAAATTTATTTATTACCTTAAATTATAACATACAATTAGTATAATTATTAAGTGACAAAACTGCATCTCTCAGTTCTTCTATGGTATGCATGCGGTTTCTATAGATCCTATTTTTTAGATAGCCGAACATGAAGTAATCTAATGGGGTTAGATCAGGCAAAACTGTTAAGATATTGGCAGGTTTGTCGAGCAGTATGTGCTGGAGCATTATCGTGCTGAAAATAACCGGCTTCAAGCTCATTTTCTTGTAACTCTGCAATAAACAATTCCAACATCTGTTGGTAACGTTGGGCTGTTACAGTTTCCTCGAAGAAAATTGGCGCTATTATTCGTTACCTGGACATAGCTAACCAAACTCCAACTTTTACGGGATGCAATTGCGTTTCTCGAAATTCGTGTGGATTTTCTACAGACCACAATAGTTTTGTAAATTGATATAGTCTGTTAGATAAAACCAGGCTTCATCCCGAGAAAAATGATTTGTTTAGCAAGTCATCGTCCCTTAAATTGTTATTAAACCAGTGGCAATATTCCAATCGCCTATCGTGATCTAATAGTAATAATTCCTGTACCGTAGAAACTTTATAGGATGAAAATTAACTTCTTTTGACAGCTCATTGCGCTGAAGTGTATGATAAGCCTATAAAATTATAAAATGTAATAAACTATTTCACTTAATGTTAATATTGATTTTTTACCTGTTTGTTGAGCTATTAGATGTAAATATAAACGATTTGAAAAAAATATAAGATAAATAATCGAAAGATACTACAACACCCACGCCAATGTCGCTAAATGTCAAAAAAATTCATTTAATGTATGAAATTTGTATGCAGTTAACTTCGCTCATTAAATTGGTAATAAGTATAGATAAATTTTTCCGGAAAACAGTTTTTTTCTTACGACAATCATTTTGAATCACATGGTATGTGGAACTTTTTTCCAAAACGCAATTTCTGACAAAAACTGCCTTTCGAGAAAATTGCAATTAAACTTAGCTCATTGTCAGTAAAAACATTTTTTTTTTGAACTTACATTTTAGAGTAGAAGGAAAATTAAGATCTCTAAAACAAATATATAAATATATAATTCGCGAAACAATTTGCTGAAAAATTATATTTGTAACAAAAAACAGAGAAAAATACAAAAATAAATTGCATTTTGAAAATAAAACTGACATTTATTTCATTTTGAAAATAAAATTTAGTATAAATTGCATTTTGAAGAAAAAACAAACAAATTTCTGTTTCACTTTTTTTATTTATAAAAATACAAGAACTCTTATAGTTTTACTCCGCAGTCATCTTCTAAGCAGTCGCAATTATTATCTTCATCACCTGAGTCTTCATTTTCTGTCTCATGATTGTGACAGCTACTTACAGCCTCACTTTTTTCTAAAAGATTTTTGTAAAAAACAAACTTCTCGACATTTTTCCACTCTTCGTCATAGAGTGTCATCAGGGTCTCAATGTTTTTCAACTTAAGTGATTTTACTGTTTCCTAGCGGCAATTTCTCAACAGTCACAGAGCTGATGGATACTCCTTTTTTCATTATCGTCATAAACTGTTTTGATATGTCATTATTTCGGTAATTTTCTTCGATTTCACTTTATTTCATTTTATTTTTCGTGTTTATTTCCTTTTTAATAGAAATTCTTTTCATATTACTAATTCCAATAAGTTTTTAACAGTTAGCGTCACTCATCTTCTTAATGTCCCAGACCACCCACTCTTCTCCCAATCTTCTAACTCTTCCTACTTCTCTAAGAATTTATTCATAATCCTCTTTAACACAATCTGACTTCTTTTTCTGTATTTTTTTCTCTATTTGACCAAAGATACGATCTGCAGGTATGTAAGAATGCTCCCTTACGGGAAAAATTACGGTTATGTTGTCAAGGTTTTCAGGAGCATCATGGTATAACTAAAAACACATCGAATGTATAACATAACAGTTTTATTTTGCCCTGCGCAACCGTCGGCAAAAAATTGTAAACTTGTTACCTAATCTGGTATCTCTAACTCGCTTAAAAAATCTCCAATGGCTGATGCTACTTCCGTGGCTCCTCTGCCTGCTTGGTCCTCACTCCCAGTATAAAAACAGGGTCATTGCATTTCAAATCTATGATGCACAGGTTATAAAATAACAACTGACGCATATAGTATGCTTCACCAATGGGTAGTTTTGGCAAAGGCTGTACCTGTTGCATGTCAAAACAATATGAAAGAGAATTTGCCAAATTTTCCTTTATAAATAAATTAAACTGTTTTGCTCTTAGTTTATGGATACGTAGATCCGTCAAAATAGCTAAAACTGGTTTATTTTCCGTCTTGTGTCTTTGTAGTTTATGTTTCAACTTAAAACAAAAATTGCATACATCGGTAGCTGGCGTACCAAATCCAATATTGAAATAGGAGCAAATTTTTTTACAAAAATAACCAAAGTTGACTTTAATATCCGCATTTTGTTCATTATACATTTTGTATAACTTAGCAACACTTAGCACGACTGAACACTCGTAAAATAAAACCTTAACCTAGTAAGCATAGAGCAAGGAAGTGTCTCCAGCACCGATCAGGCCGTGAAAAATATTGTTAACGTTAACATTATCGGATAACTGATTTCACTGATTAAATTCTAAAATTCTACGAATCAAATTTATTGGAAATGGCGGATCATTTTACGTACCTTAAAATGGCTACCTGCTTTAGCTGCTTCAGGAGGACCACATAACCGTATTTATGCAAATCCTGGCGCTGGCCACGACAGAAGATCGATACAAAACCTTTTTTCTTAAATCCACTGTCTAGTACAGCGCTAATACAAAGATTCAAATATTAAGGTAAAAATACTGAATATAACTTTTATGGAAAGGAAACGATACACATTAATGAAAAATATTTGAAAAGATAGATATATTCTGTATGCTAGCAAATTTCTGAAACATCGAGATTATTGCAGAAAGTAAGGTATATTTAAAATTGATGTCACGTAATATAATTACATTAAGTATAAACCTTTTTCTGTTTATACACACGTGGAAAATATTCCCTAATTTAAAAAAAAATTAATTGGTCTAATAAGAGTTAAATCGATAACTTTATTAATATTAATTAATTCGCTATTATTTAGTCTACGTCTGAAACTCTATCCATTTGTGCACCCCCGACATCATGTTGATGAACCACTGCAGAGTCGGATATTAGAAATGAATTAGTCGGATAAAAGGAACAGTGTTTGTATTACGCAGAACGATATAGTCATAACTCTTGAACCCTAATTATAAGTTGGTGTGTGTTTATGGCACAAATTTGATTAAATCTACAATAAAACCCTTCTACCGAAGTCGTTGCATTTTTATTAATTTATTTGAAAAAGAACCACAACATATTTATTTCTGGAGGAATATTTCATACTATAAAATATATAAGTAAAGATTTAGTTTCACAAAAAAGGAAAGAATGTGAACACAATTATTGTAAAACACTTGCAACATCAAACATTATTTTACTAGAATCGTGTTTTTTTATTACTATGAGCTGTTCAAAAATATTTGCAATAAAATCAGCATAAAAACGCATAAGTTTGTGGATTTTTCTAATCTATTTTCCTATTTCCTTTAAAATATAAATCATTCCACACGTTTGAAAATTCCAGTCAACAGCTTTACAAGATGGCAGCTAGGCTTTAAGGTCATTGAAAACGGACCACAAAAGAGCTCGTTCTTAGTGGTTGTATACTGCGCCCAAAACCTGTTCTAAGAGTGTCTAAAGACATAGCGTGAGAGCAGGTAAGGAATTAAGTCAAAGAGAAACACAAATAGAATCAGGAAAATTCATGGGAAGATCTTTATTAAGAGACCATCAAAGAAGAAGACTGAAGGAGTATAGCAGCTGAGTAGGAATCGCCTTTGCACCGTAATGGGATCCTATACGCCGAGAGGACACCTATAGGAAGATTGGGATCAACACTGGACTGTATAATGGGATGACAAAGAAGGCTTATCACATTTTGTGTGAATATGAGGCTGTGGAGGCAAAAAGCTAGGCAATTTTTGACAAGCCAAAAATAAGGGGGAAGAGGATTACTTCGATCAACCAGCCAGACAGGTCTCTGGCATTATTTCGTGAGACCGATCTGCGCAAAGTGTGTGACGTAATACGCGACAGACAGTTCTCAAAACATTGACTATGGTGGCATATTCAAAAAGTGACACTTGCTGTTGGCAAGAAACATATAACGCACAGGTTGCTCTTTAATTTAGGAAAATGGATATACACATAGCCCGTAAGGAAATAATTTTTGAAAGAAATACCTGTTATATCAGTTTCAGCGCTTGCCCCTCAACTACATCGATACAATCCTTCGATCATAGTTCTTTTCTTTTGTAATAACGTTTAATTATGTCTTATTGATTGAAAATATGACTGTTTTTTCCCAATAAAAATAATGTCAAATAAACAGCATATGTTAAATATTTTTTATTGAATTCATGAGAAATTATATAAAAATGGAAATATATATATAATTTACCAAAAAATATATACAGTTTACAAAAAAATACATATAAAATAAAAATTCAGGAGCTCTCGTTAACTGAATAAAAATCATCATCAGATGAATCATCCCCCGTATTAATAATAAATTCATCACAATATTCATAACAATTGACTTTGGGGGTGGTTTATTATTGTGTAATGCTCTACTTCTAAACACGGTTGCTTCACCCGCTTCAATTTTTCTACCTTCAGTAATAATACATGCTATAGTGCTCCTTGGAACAGTTGTTGCCTCGGACACTTTGTCCAAAAGATTACTAAACGACATATAAATATACAGGGTTTCCACGGAACTGGCTGGTTAGAAGTTTTCCGGCTTAACGAAATTCCTCAGTTTTAAAAATTTGGGGTTTGCAACAATTTGGCACTTACTTTCTTTCTAAAATATTTTCACCTTTTTTGCACTTCCGGTTAACCGGAAGTCGCCACGAACTTTGTTATTTTAAATGGAACACCCTATATATTATTATATTTTGAATTTACCATAAAATTCTGTGACGATTACCATTAGGGTATCTTATACCTATCTTCAACTGTTTCTAAGATATTACGATTTTTGTTAAAATTTTGACATTTACATTGTTGTATGTAATTGATTAATTCTCACTTGATTTAAGTGTCAGAAATCTCCGACTTTGAAATCAACAAGTACTAAATTGTTTTACACAAACGTAGAAAAAAAATCAGTGACATTATATAGTGTGTTTAAAAATTAGTGACATATCCAAGAATTTTGAATGTTGCAAAACTTGATTTTTTCAAATAGAGCACCCTGTACATTTTTATATTTTTGGATGTACAATAAATTCTATGCTGATTTGTTGTAGCATTCCCTATACCCATCTTCAGTAGTTTTCTTCTAAATTACTCGTTTTGTTTATTACCGCATCAAATGGCCGAATAATTTCTATCTGGTGGGCCATGACATTAACATCACAACAATTTATTATTATTAGTAAGTATTATTGTTATAATCATTGTTTGTTACACGTCGCGTGTTCAGATAAATGCATATTATTATGGAACTTATGAATTAGATAATGAAAAATATGAAAGGAGCTTATTTTAATCTGGATACTTTAAATTTATTTTAAATTCACTGAGAACGCAGGAAGAAGTTATAGAGAATTCGATGTAATTAAAGGAATTTATTGGTTGTTATATATCTAACGGAATCCACAAAATTTTGAAATGATTTCTCTTAATAGCTTGGTTTAAAATTAAGGGAAATGGCATAAAGATAACGACGAAAACAACAAAAATTGTTTGACTAAAACGCAGTGTGCTTGTCAGACACATGTCATAAGTTTTCGATATATTAAGTATTTTCAAAATTATAAAGGTTTTTGTGAAGAAATATTAGATACATGCATACTTAACAAATGCAATTTACAAGTAGCATAAACTTGAACCATGACATAGAGCATCAAAAAAAAATGCTCAATGTGAATTCCGTTTACGTCAAGCATTTTATTATTCGACGTCTTAATGTGTCGCCTTATACTTCTTCCTCACTTCAACTGGGTCTAATTCATCAAACGTTCTCGTCACACGAATCATTAAATCTTGCTTGGTGTACCGAAAGTTGCGTACAGTGTGTAATCTGTGTAATGTATTATTTCAAAGTTTTCTGAATTTTATTAGATATATTAGCCGAAAATAAATTCCTATAATTACCGTAAATTCTCTATAAGTTCATCCTGCATTCTCAGTGAATGTAAAATAAATTTAAAGTATCCAGATTAAAATAAGCTCCTTTCATATTTTTCATTATCTAATTCATAAGTTCCATAATAATATGCATTTATCTGAACACGCGACGTGTAACAAACAATGATTATAACAATAATACTTACTAATAATAATAAATTGTTGTGATGTTAATGTCATGGCCCACCAGATAGAAATTATTCGGCCATTTGAATGCGGTAATAAACAAAACGAGTAATTTAGAAGAAAACTACTGAAGATGGGTATAGGGAATGCTACAGCAAATCAGCATAGAATTTAATTGTACATCCAAAAATATAAAAATGTACAGGGTGTTCTATTTGAAAAAATTAAGTTTTGCAACATTCAAAATTCTTGGATATGTCACTAAATTTTAAACACCGTATATAATGTCACAGATTTTTTTTTCTACGTTTTGGTAAAACAATGTTAGTACTTGTTGATTTCAAAGTCGGAGATATCTGACACTTAAATCAAGTGAGAATTAATCCATTACATACAACAATGTAAATGTCAAAATTTTAACAAAAATCGTAATATCTTAGAAACAGTTGAAGATAGGTATAAGATATCCTAATGGTAATCGTCATAGAATTTTATGGTAAATTCAAAAATATAATAATATATAGGGTGTTTCATTTAAAATAACAAAGTTCGTGGCGACTTCCGGTTAACCGGAAGTGCAAAAAAGGTGAAAATATTTTAGAAAGAAAGTAAGTGCCAAATTGTTGCAAACCCCAAATTTTTAAAACTGAGGAATTTCGTTAAGCCGGAAAACTTCTAACCAGCCAGTTCCGTGGAAAACCCTGTATTTTCATTTTCACAACACAAGATATAGGACCTATTACCTGATGTATGATGCTTTTTCAAGTAATTGTACACACTCCAAACGATTTCCCGTGCATCTTTTGACAAATACTTCCTTTTTGTTGGTGTCGACTCCGTGGACGTCCATGGTTCTGTCATTGTAAGCGTTCTTAACCTATAATTTGAATTTGTATTAATTTATAATAAATTAAATTACTTACCTTCAGTTAACTGGAATATTATAAATAATTTAAAAAAAAAAACTGTTAAAAATGTAATAAATATCACAAAACAGCAAATACAAATTCAAACACTCTGCAAGACACCCGCACAAACTAAATGACAAATGATAACTAATAACCAACGCTGTGCGACTGACGCACACAACACATAGAGAGCGCTACTACAGCGCACCTACGGGAAAATATTGAACTATAAATAACCACGAACATTTTTAGGACGATTCGATTGTATATTCTCCTTCTCTTATCATATTTACCTCTCGTTTTAAATCGAAAACTGGTTACTGCGCCGGTCTACAGATTTTTGCAGGGTATTACGATACTGGAATGACTGATATAATTTAATGGGTAAGAAAATGGACGACTAAATACAAAAAGTCAAAGGGTGTTTCGTGTCCGAGATTCTTTATTAGACGGCTTCCACAAGATAATCTCTGAAGATTCTCGAGTCAACTGAAATCCATAAACATCCTGACAACCTTGTCATCAGCAACTTTGTTTTGACAAACGTCACATTGTCAGTAATTTAAATATATTTCGCTGGAGTGAGATGCAAGCAGCATGGTTGTTTTACTGGTTACTGTAAAATAATGACAGCAAATTTTTGATTGACTAATATTAGACAAACATTATACAAACGAGACAAGCATCTGATCCATTAGATTTTGTACAAAGCTTATAAATGTTATTTTGCCCAAGTCTAATGTTTACCAGATGATAATATCCTAATGGGAATCGTTAGAACTTTGCTGTTACAATTAACGAGGTAAACACTGTTAAATCAACGCTTTCACCGGCTCTTTAATATATCCATACACTGAGGTTCCAATTTGCGCATACGCCCATTACCTATTCATCTCATCAAACCTGTGGTAAACTAATGGGAATGCTGGTGCGTGTGCGCCAATGCACGGCGCTTTTAACGCTTTTGTGTTTATTTTCAATGAGTTTATCGCGGTGATGTCGTCAATTCAACAGAGTCATCTGCAAATTACCGCCATATAAATGAATGTGTGATTTGCAATTAGTAAAGTGGTTAAGCGGGATTTTCTAATGAATTTTCATTTTTTGCTCAGAACTTTTTTTTATTAACGACTGTGACTTTTACAAATATAATAAAGTTTTTATTGTTCCTTAAGATACATTTAGATGTAGACGGAAATATGAGTACCTCGGACCAGCCTGGACCATATGGGTCATTCGATTTCTAGTACTAACCATATAAAGGGTCTAGCCGGATAAGCATGGTGAACTGGGCCTACAAGTTTTTTTTTTAAAAAGTGATGCATATAGGGGCATTTCCCCCCACCCCTGACTGTCCATTGTTTTTAAAATAATTAGGTATTGTGCCCCAAAACAGACCTTTTTAAAATGTTTATTTTTGAAAAGTGTTCTGGGTTAGCACCATCAGTTAGACATTAGGTGCCTTCCATTCACCGTCTATTACTCCTACTCTGCTACTACTCTACCCAACTCTACTCTACTCTCGACCTACACAATTTAGAACCAATGGAACGCTTTTTGTGCTTTACATTGTAAAGAGGAGGGAAAGGAACCTAACCTAGAAATCAGATTTGATGTAAACAACAAATCGTGACCGCAAGGAAATCTTACTTCAAAATGTCAAAAAAATCTTACAACGATTATAATAGTAATATTTAATTTGCAATCATTTAATTTACCAAAGCAAAAAGGAACATTTTTCCACAAATAATTTAAAAAAATCGCTGTAGCTGTCAAACCTTGTCATAAATGGCATTTAGAGCACGAAACACTGGCAAATAAGTTAGTGCATGAGGGGAAAGGGGGAGTGCATTGAGAGTTTCGTGCTCCTTAGCAAAGGAACGCTTATATTGCACTTAGAGTATACCGGAAGTACTACCGAACTGCTTTTATGAGTAAATGGAAAGCACCTATTGAATCATAGTTCATTAAGTATTTTATTGAAAAATTTTCGTTCGTAATATCCGATAGAAAAATAATTTTGAAATTATGGGTTCCATGGTCCCTCAAGACTGACAATTATCAAAATATTATGCATGATTTACCAATTATATCTACTATAACTCCTGTAAATTTAATTAAAAATAATGAGTGCAATACAGTCGAAAAAAAAAATAGATAAATTATATCTATACAGACTGTCCAAGATAAGGGCCACATACGTAGGCATTTTAGCCTTTGATGTGTATTTAAAAAATAAAATTGAAGCAGGTCCTAAATGTATATCTTCTGGGAACTTATAACAGAAGAGGTTTACAGAATGCATCAACCTGAGTAAGAACAATGTTCGCATATTAACAGGAATACCTTTAGGCCATTGTAGACTGAAAGGACACCTGAGTAAGCTTGGATTAGCGAAGGAACCTGAATGTAGATTTTGTGGGAACAGGATGAAACATCCACCACCTCCTCTTCAAACTGCGTAGCACTGTGCAACCCGAGGGCATTGTACCTGGGTGCATGTGAAATCGAAGAGGGAAACTTACCTAGACTGGCGCCTCTGACATCCTACACTTTTTAAAAGGAATAGGATTGGAAGGCAGCTGTAAAGCAGCAAGAATAGGGGACACAATAGATCTTTTAGGTCGCAGTGTAACACCACCCTTCTACCTACATACATACAAATGTATGAAACCTTGTATTGTATTTTTATAACACCATGTGATAAAGAATAAAAAATGCCTTAAAATATTTTCCATTTCTCGTTAACTCTCCAATAACCTCACTAGACAAGAAATAAGAATTTTGCGATTTTCATGAATAAAAAATATATAGTTTTCTGGTGTTTTTTTAGCCAATTACCAGGTATTCATTTTATCTTCTTATGTTGGAAGTATGGCTGGGAATAAATCAAAAGTCACAACTGGTTACGTTTCGGTTTCTTGTAAATCTTTTTCAAAATCATCTGTCTAAATTAAATTTAATTACGATCCACATTAAAATTTGTATCACTCGATATAATCAATTTTTTGTTCGTTAACATGTAACTTTATACATTGTGTTTGTCCCATTTACAATTTTAAAATGTTGACATAAAACCATGTTGGTTTATACCAGCATTATTACCTTAAAGATATCCATATTGGACATGAGTTTCTGATCACCCTGTGTAACATAGTGCAGTTACCACTATTGCAGTCAATATCATGTACTTGCATCCACACCAGTAAAATATCTTAATATCTAATAGCTTATAAGATATTTAATTTTATTGGATAGAGTGCAAACGCCAACATTTTGACAAAATTACAAATATCTCAAAAACGATTAGCTTTAGGAATAGCATACATTAAAACAAATCATCACAAATGATGTAAGCAAACACTGGATCCATAAAAATATACCATTCTATTTAAAATAAGAAAGTTGATATCGATACCCTGTATACTAAAAGTGCTATACGGTTGAAAATATTTTCTTTAAATAGATCATACTCGACCATGACTACTATGCAAGTTCCAAAATCAAATTCCTACTAGAGCGAACTCCAAAAGCTCCCAAAATCTTCGTTAAATTAAATAGTAATTAAAGATTCATTTGCAAACAGTTCTGAATTATGCATTGCTCGGTAGGCAGTACTTGTAGTGTCGATTGCATAAATAATCGAAGATTTGTGGAGTTTCAATTCGCATTTAATTTGTTAAAGATGGTACTATGATTCAATGTCTAACAAATAGAAGTCTGCTTTGGGGATATTTACAGTGACGGCTCGTGAGTTATGAAAGAGGGTGGGCACAATATAAGAACTTGCCTATTTTTATATGTACATAAAATTAATTTTCCTATTTTTCATGCTGGAAAAGACGTCTATGACTTTGTTTTAATGCGTTTGAGGGTGGAAAAACATCGTTCACATTCTGCTGTCGACATGGAAGTTATAGAAACAATATCCAACAGTTTGTATGTTTCCGTCAAAACTTTTTTTAGGTTGTTGTCTGTTATGAACACTAAAAGTGGCAGAACACCACCTACACCTACGTCACACATGTCATCGCGCTTATAAATTACTGAAAATTCACTTTTCAATTTGCGCGGAAGTAAACTTTGATACCATCGTTATAATAATATATATATAATAAAAATTTTATAATACAATATTTAAAAATAATAAAACCAAATAATACACTGAATTACATGCGAATTTCTTTCTGTGTTTATCTTGGTGGTTAGGTGGGCACATGCCATTGTGCCCTTTAGTACCGGCGCCACTGGATATTTATCTAATTATTGTAAGAACAGGGAGAGAACAACACCTCTATATTATTTCTTATGAATTGCCAATACCCACGCATAGCTGTTTCAAAATCCCTTCTGGGGCTATTTCACCGGCTAGACCTTTGATGAAAAGTAAATATGTTCTCTCTCTCTTCAATAAGGTTTGCATCTAAATTTTTAATCGGTTAAAGCGAAATTTTATGACTAAATGACGTGGCTTCCATTTTGTTTAATCTATATTCCGGCTTTGCTCTTAATCCAGTTGCGGAAGTACCCTACATTACTGTATACTCCTGGAAGATCAGGGTTTGAAGAATAACTCGGAGCAAACACTCCTATCACACCCCTCCGTCGACCAACTGAGTGCCACGATCTCCATAGGGGAGTTTTTTATATCCGTATAGTATTTAGATTCGGCGCATATCATGCTGAAAAAAAAAAGTTTGAATAAAGTAACTAAGAAGTGTCTTTTCAAATTGCGTATATTTACCGTTTATGTATTTTTTTTTTGTGTATGGTTTCACATTCTGCCTTACTTATGACTAATACGTCAGCAGTTTTCAGCAGATAAGGGATAAATTCATCCTACAATGACTACGCATTTATATTTTTTGAATGATCTTTTATTCCAAGAGCTAGCGTCAAAAATGTGTGAGTTTTTTCGGAAAGCTGATATTCTCAAATCCAGTTGTACTTTAGTGATAGAGTCAGCACTTCAGCGGTGTGGATACCTGGCGCTGGGACGCTTGCAAAGATGTCACATTAATTAACATCTCTAAACTGTTTTCTCAATGCTCAAAATTTGTAAATGATTAGTGAATTAAATGTAGTGCAGACAGCAAAATAAAAATAAAGCCGTGCTTCGACTGACTGAGGAAAACACCGTTGAAAAACATCTTTGGCTATATCTGCTAAAACCAATCGCTAACGAACAAAAAGATTGTTTTCCAGCAGTGGCTCGTCGGTCAAAAGAGCAGGTGGGGTTATTTGTAAAATGGGGCTCGGTTCAGTGTAAAAAGAATCTAGGCTAACCATCTCAAAAAGTTTCCAGATAAGAAATCCCGTTCCCTTACATCTCCATTCCTCTTTGTTTGGAAAGGAGGAAATGAAGTATGCATCGATCATTGGTCGAGTACACATCATATTCGAGGGCATCCCTAGCATGCCGTCGGAAGTAACCGATTCCAGCAGCTTGTTGGTCACACAGACAATCATTTACAAATTTTGACCTTTGAGAGAACAGTTTAGAGATGTTAATCAATGTGACATCTTTGCGAGCGTCCCAGCGCTAGGTATGCCGGCCGCTGAAGTGGTGACTCTACGGTGGCACTCTATCACTAAAGTACAACAACAGCCTTCCGAAAACTCTTGCACATCTTTGACGTCAGCTCCCCGACTATTTGTTCTTTGGAAGTGTACTATACCAAATATAATACTAGTATACATATGGTCAAAGACGTATAGTTCCGCTGGCGTACTATAGAGCGGCGCCACTGTATCTTATTCGCGGTAGCAGTTAAAAAGCGGCGGGGCAAGAGACGTACGAAAATAAGCAGTGGACCAAGCGAGCTATGTACGTGATATGGAAGCACTTGAGTATTACAGTTGTGGATAATTCAGAAATCTATTCTTATTGGTAAAATTCAAATTTCCCTCCATAATTTTGAGTAACTTAAAACATTCAAGTCTGAATTACCAACTATTTTGTATTACAATACAATCTTGACCAGTAACTATAAATAATCGCGGCAAATATGAATTCTACCCCCTGGCATATAAATAAGTGGATGGTCTGAGGATCGGATGCTAGGTGTTAGTTCTGCGGTTTATATTTATCCAAGTTATTTTATAGAATGAATGTATGTTTGGAGAGTTCTTTATGAATCCACCTATTATACTTTATCGATATTTAATTAACGTACTAAACAGAGATACACTATAATTGATGATTTTTATTGATGATTTATAAAAATTCTAATATTATGATTTATTGTAAAAAGTCTGCATTTGCACTTGGTTGCATACCTATAAAATTTTCTAGTATTATGTCTCATTTCCAAAAGCAATCTAAGATTTCCTAAAAGCAGCAAACGAAAAAAAAAATGAAAATCTTTCCTAGAAATAAATGCGGGAAATTTGAATTCTGCTAATTCTCTCCTTTTTTTTCTATTTTTTATCATTTTTTTGTTACAAATATATAGTTAGACAGTTCTAAGCATTACAAGATATGTACAATAATATAATGTCCAACAATTATATTTTCTATATTGATTTTACAAACAATGAAACAGAAAAAAGTTCAAGAGCGACAAAAGCTTAGGTCTGATGCTAGCATACTTGTACTTGTACACTTTGATAAAAACAAAATTGAGGAAAATACCTTAAAAGTGCAACCAGATAATAATAATGTTGTATATTTTTTTTTTTTTGTAAAGACCCCTCCCAGTAAACCAAATTCAAATTTCGCGCAGTTATTTTTAGTAACTAGCATGAAGTTACCTACGATTTTGTATTACATTAATGGTTATTTGAATACCTTTAAGTTGAAGTTACTGAATATAATTGCGGAAGATTTGAATTTTGTTTACTAGGCTGCGATTGAAACTTGTACTCTAATGTTTTAAGTTACATTTTAAGCAAAATGATAAAAAAAATCTTGTTCGATACGCCATCGATTATCCTATGAAAACAGTAAACAATAATTTTGGAAAAAAATATGAGCTTGTGTTTTTCAAACATCATGGTATTTCTGAGAGTGAACTTAAAAAAAAAGCAAAATTTATAGATTTTATAGATACACTTTTTTAATGTTTTCTGATATTTTTGTTTCAGTTTTTAGCAAGATAATATTCTTTCGCTGTTAACTGCAGATATATTGACAAGAATTAGTAAAAAAAAAACATAAATTTATATATCAAGAAACAAAGATTATTTTAAATGTCCACTAGTCCACTAAAAGCAAAAATATTTTATCACCGCAAATAAATCAACAGTGGTAAATATAATATGTGCTACGAAAAAGTTAATAGGCATTTGACGAAATAAATAAAAACAAATATTCCGTGCGCAGCTTCGCTTTAACACAAAAATATGTTTTAATTTCATAATAAAACGAATATTAATCCATTGAGCCAATATGTGTGTTTTGGTTTTTGTGTTATTTGCTGAACTGCTACTTGTTTTGATTCCTTTAATTTTATGATTTCATAACAATTTTGCGAAATGACAATTCATTTATGAATGCTTTACCTCTTCGCTGCGCGCGCAATTAAACCACTTTCATTCGTCTCGCACCGACTCTTCGGTTATCTTATATTTTTACGCGTTTGTGCTACGGAAAATTCCATTTATGTTTAATCACGTCAGATCACGTTTAATATTTGTGTGGTCGTGCACTTTTCTAAAATCGACCTAGCTGGGACATCTACAGTACGCCAGCGGAACTATTCTTTGTCCGTATATATATTTAAATTGTATTTGATTATACTTACCCAACCACATAGTAACAGTTTAGTCCCTGCGACTGGTGTGCTTCCTCTTTTTGGTAAAGCAATCGCACTCACTTTTGTGCCATCGATCGGGAAAGGCTCTTTTACTTTGACAAGAGCAATATCGTAGTCGCCAGTGGTGTGATCGTACGATTTGTGAGGAACTAGTTTGGAAACATTATGGATGGTGCCAAAACCGTGCCAACTGCTACCAATGCGGATGGTGAAATCTTTTGCGTCTTCCACGGAGGGTCCCGCTACGCAATTGGCAGCTGTCAACGCCCACTGTCGATCAATGACGACAGCTGCGCAGCGATAAATGTCATTACCATACACCTGCACCATATAGGAATTACCGGATATGCCCACGTGGTAACCCGAAAAATCTCTCAATGTTCGACAAGAGGAACATCCACCTACTACTTCGGTTGTTATAAATTAAATTGAATTTTGTTCTAAAAGTTAATTGCATTACCCACACAAGCGAGGAAAAGGTGAACTGTGAGGAACTGCATATTTGTCGACCAGGAGTATCGACTAGTTAAAAATATTTTTTTTACCTTGCGTTTCTTCGAAAAAAAGACAACAAATATTTGCGTACCTATTGTTTTAAAGGCATTCATTCTTTTATATGGCTGATAATGGCTGATTGATTGTTTGGCCATAAAACTCAACTATTCATGGCAAACGTTTCAACTACGAAACTTAGTCTGCTTGTGTTTGGAATAGTTAATGTATTAACTAATGATAGGTAGATACACAGGCCTTTCAAGCTAGTAAACTTCATCGTTTATTAATGGCATGTTTTTACCATGGTAGAACATTTAGCTGACGTTAATCAGAGTGGTTAAAACCACAATCTTTATATCACAGCATAATATTCCACCACAGTTCTAGATATTATGCACTTTATTTATGAAAAGATAAATAATTACATTCATTCTAAACACCGTGCTCCACCTAAACGAATGCTACCTATTCTGAGTACTCTACGGAGATTCCATAACAATTGAAATGTCCTTTACTCCACCTAAATAATTTCTATATGAGTATTATTATTTTTATTATCCATGGGCGGGTGTAGCCCGAAGAAAGCAACTCGGCCAGAAAGACCTATTGTGCCGCAATGTCCATTTTAACTTTCTCAGGCAGGTTGCACCTTATCATAAAAGTTCACAATCTGGCTGAGAGCTAATTTGCCGACTCTAGGTTCGTCCAACCGATCGACCCCAAAGTGCGTCATCAGTTAACAAGAAGGAGCGCAGGAGTTTCCTCGGCACTCCCACAATTCCTGCACAGGGGAGAATTAACGAGCCCCATGAGGTATATGTATTTATTTGGAGCGCAGTGCTCAGTTAAGATTCCTGTGAGTAATGTCTACTCATTAAAACTGCCTTGTGGAGTCTTTCCTCATTCGGTTGAAGTCCTAGAGATTTCCAGTGTCTTGCGCCGACGAGTCCATTCAAAAAGAAGCAGTTGGGCAGCAGCAAATTGGGACCTGGCAAATGTTTTGATGCTGCCATATGAGTTACCACACGTCGGTTCTAGACCTACGAAAGGCAGCTCGCTGGCGCCGCTTGCTAACGTGTGAGCAATTTCATTGCCTCTGATCCCAGAGTGACCTAGCTCCCATATTAATGCAACATTTAGATGTTCCGCCAGCTGTTTAAGTTTTCTGTGGCAACCCAGTACCACCTCAGAGTCAAATCTGACAGTCCGTAAAGCTTTGAGGGCAGTCTGGTTGTCGGAGATGATATCTACCCCTCCATTCTTGCGCAGTAATTTAATCTAGTTCAGTTCTAGGCAGGTAACCTCACACAAACACGGTTGAAAGGTTCTTTTACTTTGACAAGAGCAATATCGTAATCGCCAGTGGTAAAATTGTATGATTCGCGAGTAACCAATCTGGAGACATTATGGAGCACCTTAAGCAATTGGAAAATGCCAAGATCCACTGTCGAGCCATGATGGTACCAGTGAGAGTTTCAAATATTCCACAAGACAAACACCCGCCTACATTGGTTGTTATAAATTGAATTGAATTTCTAAAACTTAATTACATTATCCACACAAGCGAGGAAAAGGCACACTAAAGGAAATTACATATTTGTCGCCCTTTTGTCTACCAGGAGTATTAACTGGTTAAAAATATATTTTTTTTGCATTTCTTCGAAAAAAAAGGCAACAAAAATTTGCGTACCTATTGTTTCATTTTTTTATATGGCCAATATGGAGCTTTATTTCTCGGCCGTAAAACTCAGCTACTCGTTGCAAATATTTCGATTATGAAACTTGGTCTGCTTGCTTTTGGAATACTTAATGTATTAGCTAATGGTGAATAGACATACAGACCTTTTAAGCTAGCAAACGTCATCGCGTGTTTTCTTTTTTAAGTGTTGTCAGGTTCCCATGATGGTACAATCAGCTGATGTTAATCATAATTTTTGTATCACAGCATACTATTCTACCACAGTTTTAAACAGTATACACTTTAATCGTGAAAAGCTAAAAGGTGATCCATTGGCTATACATATACTGCTGTGATAAGACCAGTGATAAGATACAGGACAGTAGTCTGGTGGAGAAGGATGGAAGTGTTCTCCGCAATGAGCCTGTTAACCACTGTCCAGGGACATTCTGGGAATCACTGGTGCAATCAACAGCACAGGGCCCGCTTCTTTAGAGACCATTGTGAAAGCAGAGGCAATGAATGCGATCCTTAGACTGAAAACCAACAACTTGTAGCATCCCAACACTAGGGTTGGAGGGCACACTGATACTGCGGGCTATTGCTGCGAATGCCCACGGACATTATGGCACCCGAGATTATCTTTACTGAAAATGTGAGAATCTCCATACCGAACAGAGATCAGGCAGGTAGTGATATCATTGCTTTTGATGACTGGTTCACATGCGAATCAAAATCCAGCCAGTGCACAGGAGCCGGTATTTGTGGACCGAGCCCTAATCAAAGGATATCCATCCCAAGGCAGGGAGAAGCATGCGACAGTCTTTCAGGCAAAAGTATTTGCCTTTGCAGCCTGCGCAGAAATGATTGCAAAGGGGAGCTGCATGAGAGGGAAAACAACTATAATGACTGACAGCCAGGCTGCTATCAAGGCAGTCTCGAACCCTGTAATTAAATCAAAACTAGTTAGAGACTGCAAACAATCTCTCAATACACTGGCACGAGACTTCACGGTGTTTCTGATTTGGGTGCCAGGACATGAGGATATAAAAGGCAATATAGTAGCTGACGAACTAGTTAAGGGGGGCTCTAAAAGACATTTCATAGATCCAGGACCAAGGACTGTGTTAAAAGGTAGTTTTGAACCGGGTTAGATAAAGTACAAGGAAATGGAGGTCTACTGAAGGTCAACTCCGTACTAAAGCGCTAATAGGGGATTACATAATATATATTTCTAAGTGTTTTAGAATAATTGAGTTCACATTCTTTCGTTTTTATGAAATTAAATCTTTATTTACATATTTTATAATATAAAATATTCTTCTAGAAATATATATGTTGTGGTTCTTTTTTAAATAAATTGGATAGAGTTTTAGACGTAGACTAAATAATATCAAGTTGTCTATAATATGAATAAATGTGAAATGTGAGAATTAAAATTTATGCAGCACAGACCAAAATCACACTATTTCAAAAAGTGAACACAAAATGAAATGGATTAAGTTAGTTATTGTGATAAATAGCGATAAGGTGTAAAATGATTATCTAACAAATAAATTGATTTAATATGACCTATAGGAAACTGCACAACAACAATAATTATTCTCATTCCATGCACTTTCTTAATTCTTGTGCTTTTGCATATAATAGATTCATTCGGAAATCCAAAGAAACTGCGACTACAACTGCGTTTAGAATTTATCTTGCAAGAGCGAATGGCACAATAGCATGATGCCCAATGGCGTCTTCTTTCATGGTTATTTCACTGAAACCTAACAATATAATATATAACAAAGTATGTAAATGTTATGGCACCTAACTTTATCTTTTACACAATACACCTTATCGAGCTTCATTAATGGTTTTTAATGAAAATGACATGGGTAATTTAAAACTAATAAAATACGTAAAACAAATAAATAATAATAATAATAATAATAATAATAGAACAAGTAAATCATGTAGATTAAACGGATAAGTAAACTAATTTGTGTAGATACGAATGTAAACAATAACAAACTGTCATATTGGCAGGCTGTTGTTTGAAGTGAAGTACTCATCCATTGTCCTTACTCTTTATACTCTCTGGCGTAGGTACGCCTATAACTGAAGTCCTTCCCATTGCCAGTCACCCAAAATGTAATCCACAGCATGCAACTTTTCATCCTGTATGATGGTGTATTTAAAAAAATATATAAATCAGAGAGTTATGTTATATAATGTTATCTGATAGTTCCACTAGTAATACCAACTGGATTGTACCGACAAAACTTTTATGGATTATAAAAAAAAAAATTGCGATGAACTTATTGAAAAATTTTTAATCCACCGTAATGTGTCAACAATCAATATCTGCACAGTTGCAGTTCTCGCGTAGTTCAGACAATATTTGATCAATCGACATGTCTCACGTAATTAATTGCTATTTACAGACCGTTGATGTGTTGCAATATGTTCCGATATATAGGTACAGTCACCGGATATTGATATTTCTATCTCTACTCAGTATATTAAATGAAACTCGTGACAGAGGATATCCAATATGTACACAAAGATAGCTCTGCCACAGTAAATTCCCGTTGAATCAAAAAAATGTATCTAATGGATTATGTTTTTTTATCAATATCATTGCATATATTTATAAGTAAATATCTAGATAAAAAGATTAAGTAACGTTTTCCAAAAATATATTAAAATTATGCATAGTAGATATATGTACGTTTTAGTGCACTTTCCTTTTGCCTAATATTTGAATGGTTAAAATTTAAAGAATTGAGTAGGTATCATAGAAGAATAAAATTGACGAAAATCTGACCTCGATTATGTTTCAAATTTGGTGGTATGAATTTCTTCTTATTCGACTTGGATGATGTATTTTTTTAAAAGTTGTCGACACTGCAGCGCTTTTCAATATCGCATATCTATAAGTAAATATCTAGATAAAAAGATTAAATAAGGGTTTCTAAAAATAAATTAAAATTATGCTTAGTAGATACACATTTTTTTTTGAAGGTGGAACTTTTGGTGCACTTTTCTTTTGCCTATTGTTTCAATGGTTAAAATTTAAAGAATTTAGATACTGTAGAAGAACAAAATTGACGAAAACCTAATCTCAACTATGTTTCAAATTTATTACAGGTTTAGATTATTAAACCGTAACAATAAAAGGTTGAGGAAAAAAACTATTTAAAAAGGTAAAAAGTGATATATTAGCAGTAATTAAGACAATTACCAATATTAAAATGACTTATATTTATTAAAACTTTGAGGTTCACAAATTTAAATCATTTCAGGGAATAAAACAAAAAAAAAGTGATAGCCATATTAAAACTAATTAAAAAAATTAAATATATAGCGTTCAAAAAAAAATAATAATAAAAATATGTTACACAATGAAGTTTACCAAATTAAGACTTTGAAATTTTGAAATATCGATTAAATTAAAAATAAAATAGAATATAATAATAATAATAATATGCCAATCAGAAGATGGGGTAGGAGGGAGAAATTAATATTATTGGTTGCCATGCACTAGGTTTATGAAAGAATGCGCAGATTAAAATTTCGGGGGCGTGTTTTTAGAGGATTCTATTTTTAGAATGGAATTTTCCGTAAGAAACAAAATAATACCTAAAGGAAAGTTAAGAGGATTATGTGTATATACAGGGTAAGAGAAATGTAAAATAAAATTTTAAATGAATTTTTAAATGCAACAATTCGGTGGTATGAATATCCTATCAGACTTCGATGATGTATTTTTTTTAAAAGTTGTCGGCACTGTATTTGCCATTTTCGGAGCATTTGCATTTGGGCAATAATACAGAATATACACCATAAATTGTCGCAAACATTTTGGGAATCATTTTAATGACCTACAATGATGAATTTACAAAACCAAAAAAGCATCATTAAATCGTTACATATAATAAAAATTATATGCACATGTTATGTTTATTAAATATTTACAAAATCTTGTACTTACTGCAAAATTAATTTTATGAATTGTATACATAATACTGAATAATATGACATTCGCCGAGTTTGTTAAATATGTAATTTTTCCCTGTTAAAGTGTCATTTAAAATTAAGACATCCATAATGTGGCCAAAATAAGCACCAGATTCTATAAAAATGTGCCGAATTTAATGTTTATAAGAATAAATTTATTAAATCGATAAGAAATAAATAGAAACATTGATTACTTTTACTCCTTCATATTACTAATTAATGACCCAACTCTTTGTTAAAAATAATTATAGTAATCACCAACATTCAAACAACGGATAATATCTGTACTTCCATTTTTCCATTTCATTTTAAAATGCATCGATTTATGATCATTATTTTACATCAAAATAACAATAGTGTTCCATATCTGTTTCTCTAATTGCGTTTATTGTTGTATCTGTTCCAGTTCATTCATAAAGCTGCAAACTTAGAGTCAAATGCATGCGCGATTTTTTCATTAATTTAAATTTGCCGCCTTACGCGACTAGTTTCCTCAATTCCGGTAGGTGGCGCACAAAAACGGTTTTTTTAGTATTGCGATGGTGTTTTCCCTATGGTATTATCTCGTGTTGCATGCTCTTTATTTTTTTTTTTTTTCTAGTTTGAAATTATAATAAAGTTATAAACGCACCTGACAAAGTGTATTTATGACTTATAATCGTACTAGCATGTAATAGGTTTATAAAGAAGTTACCGATATATCTTAAGTTAAAAAAAGCGATTAATCTGCAAATTAGAAAAATTACCATAAAGAAACTCGTTTCATAAAGCCTTTCTGAACTCTTCCTTTAAAAAACTACCATTATGAATGAGTTCTTTAATGTACTATTGTAGTAGTTCTTATTCGTGGTCTAACTTATATTGTCATTTTTTATAACTTAGTTTTATGGAAAGAATTTCGAAATTTTAAATTTAAACACCCTGTATATTTTTGCATTTTTTGATTCTACGCATTTTTTTTTGTCCAAAATATATGACTGTTTCGGTACTGTCAACATGACACTAAGAAATTATTTTTTTGTGTTTTCTGTCTAGAATACAACAAACACTGTGATAGTTGTTTTTATTATTATTATTATTATTATTAAAAACTCTTCTCTTTTAAATAGAATCCTGTAAGATTTTTTTTTTGATTCATAAATTATCATAAACCTCCGAAATGTCAGTTATGTAATCTTATATAAGCGATGAAAAAAACTCCGTTATGTGTTACGTTATTGTGATTTACGAAATACCATTCTCAGCTTTTAGGATTTGCACAGGTCAACAGTGGTTGTTTAGTACAGGAAATTGACTCGATATGAAGTTGGTAATTGGGTTCGTTATTTTTGATTGGGCGCTTATTTAGATTGCTTTTATGTCAAATTAGGATTCGAATTTTGATACAGGTGCGTATAAATGCGCAGCACGACTTAATTGAGAATATTAATAATAATAATTTATTTAGTTTAAAGAGCGAATAAGATATGGAGTCAGGTCAAATACAATACGTCATACATAGAATAGACTAAAAATGTAAATAACAAATTATAAACTAAAATAAATTAACAATTAATTGCTCCTTATAGATTCCTGAACTTAGTAAATAAATATTGTTTAAGCATTTTCTTAAGCAAAAAGAAAATATGTTGATCCGTATCTAGTATTATAATCATATGTACATATATCACATTAGTTTCTCATGGTTTATAACACAAGATACATCTGTATACAGGGTGGGCCACTATATTCGCGTTGGTTTATATACGAAGAGTGGTAATGTACAGGGTGATTCTCAATATATGCGACAAACTTTAAGCGCTGATTCCTGGGTATTTTGATCATAAAAGTTCATAAGAACATATGTCCAAAATCGCTTAGTTCTGAAGTTGTACAATGTTTAATAGTAAGTTAACATAATTAATGTTTTTATTATAAATTAACAAAATAATTAGTAAAACAAACTTAACTTATACTAACTGTTGAAAATGACGCCCCCAACTGCAATACAAGCTTCTATCCTCCGTCGTATTGACTGGCGAGTCCGTTCTACAATACAAAGGAGTATTTCGAATTGTTTGAAAAGCTGCGATAATACGATTTCTCAGTTCATCGATATTTTCAATGGGAGTCGTATAACCTAATGATTTAAGGTGACCCCAGAGAAAAAAATCCAAAGAATTTAAGTCTGGAGACAGAGGAGGCCGCGGTTGTGGACCTCCCCATCCTATCCACCGATCTGGATACGTATTGTCCAAACACTCGCGAGCAACTAAACTAAAATGCGCTGGAGCACCGTCATGCATAAAATACATTTGTAATCTTAATTGCAACGGAACTTCTTCCAGCAGTAGTAGTAGCTCCTCTTCAAGAAAATTGCAGTATACCTCGCCATTTAGCCGCATCGGTAAAAAATGTGGACCTATCAAGTGATCTCCAACAATTCCGGCCCACACATTGACAGAGAATTAATGTTGATGACGGGCATTCACTAGTTCGTGCGGATTTTCTTCGGCCCATATGTGATTATTATGAAAATTAATAATCGTGTTTCTAGAGAAAGTAGTGAAGAATATTTGAGCCAAATATTCAAGATTTTGTGCGATTTTGTGTTGTATCCATTGACAAAAAGCTACTCTTAGCGGAAAATCTGTCGGCAAAAGTGCCTGCACCCGTTGAATGTGATGGATACAATAGTTGATCTTTCAATATTCTCCAAACTGTGGCCTGACTAATGTTTAAAGCAAACGCAATTTTTCTGGTGCTTGTAGTAGGATGTTCCTCAATTTCATTTAGTATCATTTCTTCAACTTGTGAAATTCTCACTATAGATGGGTGCCCGTTATCAGTCGTCCGTTTTTTTTTTAAATTTCCCGTTTCATTAAGACGTTGGTGAAGACGGGCAAATATTGAATGATGCGGGATGATACGGTTCGGGTATCGTTCTTCATAAAGACGTCTAGCAGCACGCGAATTTCCATTGGCAAGACCGTAAACGAAATGCATATCACACATCTCAGCATTCGTGTAATTCATTTTAAAAAACAAAAACTGGCAATAAACTGAATGAATACTCTGACAACTATTGACAAATATTGAAATGACAAATAAACAATTCCCTCTCAACACAATAGTTTTTGAAGAACCAACTCTGATATTATATCGTGTTAGTCATAGTTCATAATTTATTATTAAACATTCAATAACTTTAAAATCAAACCGTTTTTAAACATATATTCATATGAACTTTTATGATCAAAATAACCTCAGGAATCAGCTCTTAAAGTTTATCGCATATATTGAGAATCACCCTGTAATTTTAATTTTTTTTTTTGTTAAGGGTTATACAGGGACCACATTTCAAAATTATTTTGAAGTATACAGGGTGACTGAAAGAAACGTTATGCACCAAAGTTGTTATTATGACATATTTTGATTGTACAGACTAAATAAAGGCAAGTCCGTGTTAGGTTTCTTATACCTAACTCAACTCGTTTACTATTAGAGAGATTAACCATTCTTCAAAATGTATATGTATTATTATAAGATTTAACAACACCGCCTACTATTGAAAATTCGTTTTTTTTTTCTTCAGTAATTGCGGTCCTTCAGTCTTTTAAGAGGGAGCACATTAGGTTTTCTTTAAACGTTTGGATGTTTTTGACTATACATAAGTGACACCAGAAAATAGTGTTGTGTCACATT